>PVKA01013027.1:41397-56242 GCA_004027165.1 Ctenomys sociabilis | reverse complement strand
GTGTGTGTGTGTGTGTGTGTGTGTGTGTGTGTGTGTGTGTGTGTGTGTGTGTTTTAAATTTAGGATAGGGTCTACAGGGTGTGCAAGGTCTCATTACATAGATCAGACTTGTAGTGATCCTCCTGTTTTCAGCCTCCCAAGCTCTGGGATTACCGGTATACCACCATGCCCAGTCTCATTCCTTATCTCAGCACACCCTGGGGGTTATGCCAGGAATTGAACCCCAGCCACTCTGTTCTGCCAAAGCAGGCGCTTTAGTCCGCTGAACTGTCTGCCTGGCCCAGACCCTGAGTTTTTACTTGCTCAAAGTTTAATATTTTTTATTTGAATAAGTTTGATTTGGTACAAAATTCTTGAGTCACGTTTTCTTAAGAATTTTCATGCCTTAGGTAGCTGTGCTCATCTGTAATCTCAGCTCTTGAGAGACTAAGGCAGAAGATCACTCTGAGTTTGAGGACAGCCTGGGCTACATAAGCAAGTTCAAGGCCAGCCTACACCACAGAGCTAGATCTTGTAAAAAACAAAACCAAACAAAGAAGTCTCTCTCTGTGTATATGTGTAGTGTTGAAGTCAAGCGGTGTTTTACTGGGTAGACAAGAGTTCTATCACTGAGCTACATCTCTGTCTTTCCTTAAGAACTTTGTTTAATGTTGATACATTCTGTCCTAGAGTGGAACCCTTTGGCCATACAATGTTTTTTCTTTCCTTGTGATGGTATTTTTGCATGTCTGCATTGTTAGCAGTTTTCTCTGATATAGAATATGTGCATCCATATTTTTTATTTTAGTTAATATTTCTGGAATTATGGTGTGTTCTATTATGAGATTCTTAAGATCGTATATGTTGATTATAGTATCTTTTTTTATCTGTCATTTCCCCCTAGTGTTTCTACTTTTCATTTTTATTTGATGTTGTATCTTTTTTTTTCTTTTGGAACCTGGGATTGAACTCAGGCCCTTGTGCTTGCCAGGCAAATGGTTATTCTACTGAGCCATTTCCCTGGCCCCTGTTTTATCTTTTTTAATCCTCTAGTTTCTTTGTCAGAAATATATGAAATGTTCCTTTTCAGTTACATTTCTAAAATTGTTTGCTTCTATAATTGTTTTTATTTTTTCCTGATTTTGTGTTTTTTTAATGCTATAAGATTGGATTATGTTTCTTTCTGTCATGTAACCATCTGAGCATGTTTTTTGTTTGTTTTGCTTTGCTTTTTAAATTTTTTTTCATTTATGTGTTTGGTACAGGGTCTCACTATGCTTCGGGGACTCATAGTGATCCTGCTGTTTTCAGCTTCCGCAGTGCTGGGATTACAGGTGTGCCGTACCACGCCTGCTCTCATTCACAGGCCCAGCACGCCCTGGGAGTTGTACCATCATGGCATGCAGGACCGAGAATCAAACCCTGGACCCTGTGTAGTTCAGGCTGACTTTGAACTCATTAATAGCCTAGGCTAGCCTCAGACTTGAGGTGGTCTTCTGGTACCAGCCTCCCAGTGCTGGGATTACAGGCATGTGCCACAAGCTCAACTATCTCAGCATTTTTATTTCACCATTGTGCTGTTTTTTCACAGAGACACTTACTTTGTTAATTTCCTTTTAAACATTTATAGCAAAAAGTTAAGTCACAAGTTTCATTCATTTTATGGCTGTGTGTGTATGTGTATTTTTTTTTTCTGGTGGTAGATATGGGCATTGGATTGAAGGCATTGATATGGATCGAAGTTCTCAGTCCCTGTTGTAAGTTGTTCTTTTTATGTTTGAGACAGGGTCTTCCTAAGCTCCTAAGGGCTGGGGAGATAGCTCAGTGGCTTTAGCCCCTGCCTGGCAAGTACAAGGTCCCAAGTTTGATCTCTGGTACCACATGCTATGCGGGCCCTAATGCCCCCCATATGCTGTGGTGGCACATGCCTATAATCCCAGTGCTGGGGATGCTGAGACAGGAGGATCACTATGAGTCTGAGCTACATAGGGAAACCCTGTATCAAAACCAAAAATAACTAAAGCAAATAAAAAAAAAAAGAAAAAAACCCTGAGCTACTAGGTACCTAGGCTGGACTCAGACTTGTGATGCTCCTGCCTCAGCTTCCTAAGAGTGCTAGGATTATAGCTGTGCATTACCATGCTTGATGTTGTGGCAGTATTTTTATGCTACGGATTTTCTTTTTTTTTTTTCTGTGTCTTCCCTTTTGATTGTATCTCTGTATGGGTTTGTGTTGGTTCTCCTGAGATAATTTATTTTGGAAGTCCATTATTTTGCCAGCTATTTTGGGAAGGTTTATAATTGGGTAGAAGGTAGAGGCACAATCCACACTAAGCTGGCATTTTCAGATTTTCAGTATGACTTTATTGAACTCTACCTTTCACCAGTCAGTGGCGTTTGACATGTATATTTTTGTAATGTAGTTTCCCTTCTGTGGTAACAGAGAGACTGTTCTTGCAGGTATGTTTTAGATCTGATCTATTCTTCTTCTTTCCCTCCCTTCTCTGGTACAGGGTCTCACTATGCTCAAGCTCATGGTAATTCTCTCGTGTCAGCCTGCCCAGTGCTGGGATTACAGGCGTGTGCCACCGTGCTCGGTTTCAATGGCTAGCATGGTGCACCCGGGATTCCAGGGCCAGCACCGTATGCAGTACTGGGGATTGAACCCAGATCTTTGCATTTGCCAGGCGCTTAGACTGCCAAGCTATCTCCCCAACTCCTAGATTTAATTCTTGATTTTTGAATTTATTGCTTTGAGCCTGTATGCCTTTTTCTACACCTGAGTATTATATTTTATCCTTAGGAAGAGCCTCTTGCCTTGGAGAATTACATTTCTGTACTTTTGTAAGCTATGCAGCTGAGTCTTTCTCCTTTCCCCTGCAGGTACCCTGGATTGACCTCCATGTTTGGAAGCCCCTTTACAACCACTTCTAATATTCAGAGCCTAAAACTTGGATGAATTGTAGTTTTGCTAACAATGGAGAGTTTGTATTTTTCTTTCTGATTTTAGATGAATTGGTTTTGAATGATTTTTAAGAATAAGTGGAAATGCTGAAATTATACCACAATATTAAAATTGAAGGCTTATATTAATTTTTAACATACATCAAGAAATCTTGATTTTTAGTCTTTTCGACAGTTGGGAAGCCTGGTTAATTCTAGAAATAAACAGACTTCTCATCTCCCCAGGGCGCAGGGCCTCAGTTCTCTTTAGAAATAGCTATATAAATTCAGGGTAGGTGTAAAAGAGCTTTTTGCACTCTGGCCCCTTCATCAAGGCAGTCTGGTCTCAGGAAGACTTCTGTGTGTAGAGACAGAGTTGGTTTACATTTTGGTCTGATTTTACCCTTTTGAAGACTCATAACAGTTTACAGATCGATGGTTTGTGAATAGTGTTGAATAGCATCATTATGTAAGTAATACAGCTATACCTTTTTTTTTTTTTTTTTTTCTGTGGTACCAGGGATTGAATTTAGGACCCTGCCTGCACTTGCCAGGCAGGTACTTACTTATTCTACTGAGCTATCTCCCTGACCCCACAATTATCTTTTAAGTTTTCATGATTATTACTGCTGTTGTTCAGCTAATTATATATGATTATTACTGGCTAGTATGCCTGAAATAGAAGTATTGCTCCTATATAAACAGCAGGGTTTAGGATTAAGAATAATTGGCCCATGTAGTTTTTCTTTGATTAGAAATTCTCGAAATAATTATTTATTTCTCATACTAATGTGAATCACACTTATCACAGGTGGCTCCAGGAAAGAGAATCCTACTGTATGAATGCTTTCATAACCTGAATAATTACTGAAAGTGCAGAATTTAGTGTGATGGCCTTGGAAGAAGACATAGGTTTTAGGGATGTTTCCTGAAGCAAATGTTTCTCTTCACTGTCTGCTGCTTGGAAGACATGTGGAAAAATAAGCAGAATATAGTGAAATAGTAAAATTTTGTGTTTTTTTCTTTAATACTTACATGTGATTGAAGTACTGAAGATGTAAATTTCCTGAACACATAACTGAAATCTAATTGGTCTTTAGGCTTCTCCCTGTCTGTGAGAAATCATGAGACATGTTAATGATAGCATGTAGAACTGGTTGGGGTATTCACACCAGTGCTCTTATTTCTAACCTGAGTTTCCCCCATGAGGTTATGGTTAGATTATTACCAGACATAAGGAAATTAGTAAGACAGAAGTGTAACTTCTCTTTACAATTTTAGAGAATTTTATGCATATTAATAAAATACCCTGTTTTAGACTTAAGTTTAATGGCCATGATAAATATTTGGAATCTAACTGAATTTATAGTGATTTGACTTTTTGTATCTATCCTTGATATCCCCTACTTTATATAAATTTTGATTAAAAGTGTTAGCTGTGAAAATAATTAACTGGACAGCCCTGGTAGCTCTGTAACATTCTTGAAATTATGGAAAACGCTACATCCTTGCCTGTCACATTGCCAGAGCCAAGGGGAGTAAGAACCGAAGGAAAAAAAATCTTTGCAGTGCTGTTTCTTTTCTAGTACCACCAGATGTCAGTGTAATCACAGAACCAGAGAAATACTGCCCTAGAAAAATGACTTAGTATTCTTTCTGGTCCATAAAAGAGGTAGGAAAACAAGTTTTACATAAGCTAGGTATACAAAGGAAAGACCATTTATTGTAGAGTTGTACAGAAATGTGATGTGCATAATGGGGAATAGAATGCATATCAAACTTAAAAATGTGTAGGTATAATTAGAAACTCATTGGCACCAATTATCTATACCCTAGAACACACAGGCAAATTATGTTTTCCAAAGAGCATTCACTTAGTGCTCACTAGAGGAACAGAGTTTACATATATGTATTATATAAAGGATTTACACAATAAGCTAAAGTGGCACCTATGGAGTTGAGGTAGAAATACACAAAAGGGCTGTCTGAGATCTGGAGAGCTGGTAGATCCAGGCAGAAGTTGAAGGCCTGGAGCTCCTTCAAAGCCTTTTTTTTTTTTTTTTTTTGGCTGGCTCGGGCTGCCTTAAGAGCAGATCTGATGAGGCATGGAGAGCTGGGGATCAAACCTCAGTCCCCTGCAGTGTGGAGCTCCCTTCAGAGTCTTGTGCAGATCCCTGTCAGACAGCCAGAGGATCTGTGTTGGAAGTTTAGAGGTGGTGTCTTCTAAAGGTGATGACAAAGAGAGACATGCTCCTCTGAAGAAGTTAAAACAAGACTTCTCTCTTTTGTTCTGGTTTATTCCATCCAAGGTACAGACCTGTTGGTTGGTATCACTCTCACTCAAGATGGGTCTTCCCTCTTCAGTAAGTCAGTCTTTCAGACACACCCAGGGCTACTCTAAACTAATCCACTAGGCATTTCTTATTCAAGTTGATACCACAGTTAACTGTCTCAGTAGGATCACGGTATTTTAAAGTCTTTTAAAAATTTATTCTTTAATAAGTGTCTACTATTCCTAGATTTAGTTTTTATATACAAGTACACATACATGCACAGCAACTGTATTTCTCCCTGATGAAATCTTGTTTTGAATCCCTGCTTTCATGAAAACTTCATTTGGTATTTGTAACTGAATTTAATGTGCAGCATCCAACAACCGAGTTTTTTCCCTTTGTATTTTAGGGAAGTGTCTACAGTGTGTTTAGGGTCTCACTACTAGATCAAATTCTAGTGATCTGCCTGTTTACAGTTTCCCAAGAGTTGGGATTACAGGCACGCACCACCGTCTCAATTGTTGTCTCAGTGTGCCCCGGGGGCTGGGCCAGCACCTACACAGCAGGCCTGGAGATTCAACCCCCATCCCCTGTGCCTGCTTATAGGTGCTTTAATCTGCTGAGCTATTTGGCTGGCCCTCTAAACAACTGAGTTTTAATTTGGGTCAAAAGTGTGAGCCAAAGTTTTTCCTTTGATATTCTTTTTTTTTTTACCAGAACTGGGAATTGAACTCAGGCCCTTGTGCTTGCCAGGGAAGTGCTTATTCCACTGAGCCATCTCCCCAGCCTGAAGTTTTTCCTTTGTGTGTGTAATTGAAAAATTTTTGTTACTCAGAATGTGTTACCTTAGATTACTTCTTGTTTTATCTTGTCCCCTCTTTAGGAAAAGTATGAAAAACTTGTTTCTTCAAAAATATAAAGGGCTCCCTAGGGGCTGGGGAGATTGCTCAGTGAAATAAGTGCTTCCCTGGCAAGCACAAGGGCCTGGTTCAATCCCTGGTTCCACCAAGAACAAAAAAAAAAAAAAAAAAAATAAAAAAACCCAAAATAGTTCCCTAGAAATCATTACAGGAAATAATATGCTTATACCAATTTTGCTTTCTTAAAATTTTGCACTTATAGTTATCTGTAGTAGTGTGTCTGTTTGAAAGGGTGATATTGCTGTCCTCAGAGTTCAAGGTTTTCCTGTTTCATCTCAACTGAATGGTGTCTTAAGGATAGTATCTGTTTGGAGTAGCCCCACAGACCATGGTATATTTTTAGAAAAGCTGTTTTAAGGGTGTGTAAAATGCAAAAATAACACCGGAGATAAATTCCTATGTAAAATACAATGAAAACATAAGCAAAACTCCACCACAGAAATAATCTTTGCTGGGCTGGGAATAGAGCTCAGTGGTATAAGTGCCTGCCTGGCAAGCACAAGGTCCTGAGTTTGATCCCCTGTTAAACAGTCTTTGCTTCAGTTATCACACCCCGGGGCAGTCTTTACCCAAGACAGCAGCATGTTCCATACATAGGTTTCACTCACACTGACAGCATGTGTGCTTGGCTTTCCTTCCCTTTTTTTTAATTAAAAAAAAATCATTTATCAGAGTCTTACACTGCAGCTCAGATCCTGCACGGCATGGGTCTGGCATTACATGTGGTACTGGGGATTGAACCAGGGTCCTTGCACTTGCCAGGGAGTCAGGCGCTTAGACTGCTGAGTGATCTCCCCAGCCGCACTGGTCTCTTCTCTTCCTCTTTTGCCAGGTGCTTCCTATTATACAGTGTCCACTTAGCAAGAAAATGAAATATCAGCAAAATATATCAGGTGTATTCTTAGTGTTTAGAATACACATTTTCTACATCAATGATTGTTTACTTACTAAATCTAAAAAATAACAAATTCCTATGTAAACTACAAGGAAAATACAAATAAAACTACCACAAAAGTAATCTTTGATAATCACAGTAAGGCAGATTTCACACATGACAAGAACATGTTCTATACCCAAATATTGCTTATCAACAGTGCACGAGTTTTGTTTTCTTGTCCATGTGGTAGGACATACTTGGCATCTGGCTGTCTTCCTGTTTTCTTGAGAAGTTGTGATGTTTCGCTTGTCTCTTCTTTGGACTACTACAGAATTGTTTTGGGGAGTTCTTTGGACAGGTACATACTGTTCTTCTTCTGTTGTAATTGATAGCAATTGCAGCCCCCATTTCTCTCAGAAAATTTCTTTCTGTTGTTTTGTGCTTGTTTTCTTGGTAAACTATGCGACTGCTTATGCCTGACTTGTTTAGTATATGTGCTGCTGAAGCTAGTACAGCTGCCATATTTAGGGTCCAGTAAAACACAGCCAGTGGTCAATGCTTTGTGTTTTGAGGGACATCCTAGTTGCTGCCTGTCTACAACATCAACTCGCCTTTTGTTTTGTTTTGTTGTAAAATGTGACCACTTTTGGTTTCATTTATGTTGAGGATTCATTGTCAATCTGTTTTGTTTTGAGACAGGCTACCCTAGTGGTCCAGACTAGCCTTGAACTCTAGATGTAGCTCAGGCTGACCTTGAATTTAGAGAATCCTCCTTTCTCCTGTCTCTGGAGTGCTGGAAGTACAGGTGTGTATCATCATGCCTGGCCTATTAATCTTATCATGATTGTGTAATATTGATTATCAGTACTTGTTTTTCTTTGTTATTTGTGAGACCAATGCCATGTTTTTATTCTATACATTTCTCTTGTGAGCTCATGTATATTTTTCAGGAATCTCTATTTTATTCTTTATTCTTGTGAATAATTTTTTTTTTTTTTTTGTATTTTAGGCAAGGCTCTACTTGGTGTTCAGGGTCTCACTGCTAGATTGGATTCGTAGCGATCCCTCTGTTTGCAGTCACCCAGGCACTGAGATTATAGACGTGTGAACCACCACACCCAGTCTCAGTTGCTGTCTCAGTGCACCCTGGCGTGGGGTCAGCACAGCAGGTCTGGGGATCGAACCCTGAACTCCTGCACCTGCTTGCAGTCACTTTAATTTGCTGAGCTATTTGGCCGGCCCCTCTAGTGAATAATTTCTGTGCTGGTCAACTGGTGTATCTTTTAGCTAATGTTAGGGGGGCAACTAGTGAAGCAGTTGTTGAATGTGATATTTCATCTACTTTTTGAAGTAGATGCAACAAGACTGTTCACAGAGTCATACAGTTTATCGCTGTGAATAAAGAGCTGGTGGCTGAGTCCCAGGATAAATTTCTAAATTCAAGGTATAAAATGTCTTTGTATCTACCAGGTCAAATATTGTTACACTGTATTTGGGAGGTTTATCTTGCATATATTGCTGACAGCTATACTGACTATGAAATGATGCAGGTTTGTCAGCTGTCACGTATTTGAATGGTGTATAAACTGCTTGACACTTAAAACAAAGCTTTCAAAAGTGAGTGAATAGCAGCCAAATTGTTTTTTTTTTTCCTCTTCTTTCAGGACAAGTCTTTGTTGTAAGAACCCAGACGGTTTTGAAGGAGACCAAACTGAGTGTCATATTGTTCTAAAAATATCTGTTACTTCTCTAAATCCTTTAGATTCTAATAGTGAGAATGCTGAAATACTGCAATGAAGGCTTAGTTCAAATAGTGAGCTATCATGATAACTGTATTTTATTTTTTTCATTTATTTTTGGTGGAACCAAGGATTGAACTCAGGCCCTTGCACTTGCCAGGGAAGTGCTTATTCCACTGAGCCATCTCCCTGGTCCAATAACTATATTTTAAATGTTACTACTGATGCTTATAGAACGTTTTATTTACTTGCATGTTGTTGTTGTTGTACTTAAAATGTCTTACAGCATGTGTCTTGCAGCAAACATCTTACACCATATTGTCCATTGAATTGCAGTACTGGCATTCTGTTCAATAGGATTCTCCCCAGGCAAGAACGTAGTAACCGTTTTCAGCCTAATTCTCATGTTGGATCATTCAAGTGCACATGACTGTTCTGTAGCACATTGACTATTCCATTATTTGTTTGCACTACTGTTTTCTTCCTCGTGCGGATCAAGGTTTTTTACCTTCACTTCTCTATGACGTTCTCATTCCATCTCACTGTTTTAGCTTCTCCGGCTTCCATGGTCATCATTGGTAGACCAGTTACCCAGTGACTTCCATTCAACCTCTTCCCCAAAATTTTCATGTGACGCCATACTGGGTTGGGTTAGTTCTACCAAAATAATCAAAAGAACACATTTTATAAACCACATTATTAAAATAAAAATGTAATGTGGCACATAATGTGTTAACATTGACCTTTTTACACTTTGCCACATGTACACTTTGCTGTTGCTCGTGCCAGGTGGGAGCACAAAGGACACCTCTTGCATTCCCTCAGCGCAGCTGTTCAGATGCACAGCTGTGTACCGTCATGCTAAGGTACATGTTTTCAGCGGAAAAGTATGGCGTGGTGTCTGTGACCCACTATGAGGAGGCGAGTTACAAAAAAGAAAGTGTTTTCCCCATTTTTTGGTATCCCAAATGGTGGCTTCATTCTTTATCCTTGGGCTCTGTCCTTTGTTGGATACTAGTGTAACCAGAAATTTATGGTTCTGCTTTCTTTTTTAAGAACCCACATTTCTAGGATCTTGAATCCTGCATTTCCTTTCTCTTATTGAACAAGGCGTCAGGGCCATTACCAGTGGTTTGGTGCTCTGTTTCCAATGTGAGATGTATATTTTGGAGATAGGTTAAATTCCAACTCCAGTAAGTTCTGAACTTCAGATCAGTGTTATCTACCAGTAAAACTTGGAAGTTCGAGCCGGACGTGGTGGCGCATGCCTGTAATCCCAGCACTTGGGAGGCTGAGGCAGGAGGATTATTGTGAGTTCGAGACCAGCCTGAGCTACAAAGTGAGTTTAAGGCCAGCCTGAACTGCATAGTGAAACCCTGTCTCAAAAAGACAAAAAAAAAAAAAAAAAAAACAACAAAAAACTTGGAAGTTCTCTGTATATACATTATCCATTATAATTAGTTGTTGAACATTTGATTGAAGAACTTCAGTTTTAATTTTAATTTATTTAAGCAACCACAGTAGCTAGTGGTTACTGTTTTGGAGGTGTAGTTCTCAATAACAGGAGTATAGCTCTTTCTACATCCTTCACTGAACAATGCTGCTTTTATTTGTGAAACTTCTATCTTGTTTTCTGGTGTGTGGTCTTTGATGGGTCCCACATAGAAAGGTGAGGGAGAAAAAAATAACGGCTTAGTCAGCCAGTTTGGCTTATTATTGGAATGGTAGTAGTTAGTCATAGCTGTGTTTCCATTATTCTTTGTACTCAGTGATTATTAGGCTTCTCTCCTACTTGGCATATTTATTACTGTTACGGACTTCCATTTAATTGAAAATGTAGCAACCAGACTTGAAGGTAAGATTTAGTAAGTGCACCAGAGGCAGAGTGCTGTAAAAGTTATTTCTGCCTGAATTCTTAGAACTCTTCTGCTGTAGATTCAACTAGTTTTTTTTTTTTTTTTTTTTTGTTTCATTTCATATCCATGTTTCTATGGGTGTTCAAGCATTTTGAAATAAATATACAAATGTGATCCTACTGAGTAAATTATGCAGTGTTTCAGTTAAGATTTTTATTTTGATGTTTTTGAAAATAGGTATCCTATAAACATATTAGACATATTTTAGACATTCAGTGCTTTTGAAATTACCTTCAGAATTTGTGTAAATATTTTTTTGAAATTTATGGATAATTTTAAAGATATACAAAAGCAGAGAACATCATAGTAAATTTCCGAGTACCTAACACAGAACTTCATTGTCAGCTCAGTATCAGTATTCAGCGATAGCCATTCTCCTTCTCTTTGTCTATAGTACCTGTTGGTCTCTCAGTGGTCCCCAGGAAAAAACAGTGAAAGGATTTGGAAAGTAAAAGCGAGATAATAGCTGAGGTCAGGTGGAGGCCTGTTTGCCTGATGGGCAGAGGATCTGAAGAACAACAGTAGGGTTGTTTATTTATGCCTTTGCAAAAAGTTAGTATCATTTCTTTCTTTCCTTTTTTTTTTGAGGAACCGGGGATTGAACTGAGACCCTTGAACTTGCCAGGCAAGTGCTCATTTTACTGAGCCATCTCCCTGACCCCTATCATTTCTTCCTTTTTTGTATTTTAGGGAAGGATCTACAGGGTGTTCAGAGTCTCACTACTACAGTGGACTTGTAGTGATCCATCTGTTTACAGCCTCCTAAGAGCTAAGATTACAGGCACATGCTACCATGCCCAGTTTCAATTGCCATCTCAGTGTGCCTCAGGGCCAGCAGGCCCAACGATTGAACCCCTGACCCCTCCGCTATTTGGCTGGCCTTCCTAATTTTAATGATTTAATATTCTTTCATTATTTTGTTTCTGTTAGCCTTTTTTTTTTTCTTTTTTCTTTTTTAGACTAAGTCTCATGATATAGTTCAAATTACACTTGAACTCAGAATTTGGCCCAAGCTGGAACTCCTTATATCTTAACTCTTTTATAGGTGTTATGTATAATTTAAAAAAGTCATTTAGTCATCTCACACTTACGATACAAGGGTTTTTATTTGCTGATATTTTGCTACATATATGTATTTATGCAGCACTGCAGCAGTCTGCCTCATGTACAGGAAATGTATTCCAAGATGCCCAGTGGATGCCTGACATTGCTGGTGGTGATGAACCCTAGATGTTCTTTTTTTTTTTTTCTACAAATACATACCTATGATCCAGTTTGCTTTATAAGTTAGTCACCGTAAGATATTAGCAACTAACAAGATACAGTAACAATAATACCAAATAATGTATGTCATAAGAAAATTGCTGAGCTCCTAAAGTGACTGGTGAGCATGTAGCATATCCCATGTGGATGCATCGGACAAAGGATGGTTCTGCTCCTGCCTGTGTAGGGAGAATGGGGCAGCACAGACTCACCACAGCTGCAATCAAAACAGTGCAATCAAAAATATATGAATTATGTATTTAAGACTGGAACATTACATATAATTTGTTTTGAGTACCTTTCAGTGGAACTATAGATAAGGAAAACTTAATGTATATAATTCTGTTCTATCGTTCTGTTTTACATGGACTCTGTGCTCAAATGCTTCTGGAATTATTGCTACTTCCGCAGCAAAGTTTTGTGTAGATACATCTTGGAAAGTTTAGCTCTACTTGCATGTTATTTCAATTTAATAATACATTAAAGAATGTACTGTTCGTTTTTGTTTTGGTGGAACTGGACTGAGCTATCTCCTGGCCCCTAATAATACATTGTTCAGACATTATACCCGTGTTTAGTTTTAGTAGGTAAGGTTTATTATGTGTGTACATGGTATTAGATTAAACATACCTAAACTGTATATGTAAAAGTGAATAGACTGACTTATGCATACTGTGTTTGGGTATCTATAAGCACATACAGTTTTCCTTCAGAGGCTGTTTTAGTTATTACGGTGGAATGACTTGTGTTTCTTCACTAATCTGCTTCAGTTCAGAGTAGTCCCCCTTTCGCTTTATGTTCATTTGTAGCTGTGAGAGCGTCATCTTAACAGTGATTAGTGTTTATCATGGCAAAAAACATACCCAATATACAAAAATGGTTCTTGCACTTTGAAGGGACTCTTATCATTTGTGGTCATGTGGTAATAATAGCAAACCTTTCAATGTTGGAGACTGTTTTTACTGCATTGAGCTGTGTTTTCTGAACTTTCTGCCCTGTCACCTTCTAGCTATACTTCTAGCAAACTGGAACCATGTTGTCTTTGTTATTGGAGAGAATAAATGCCTCTTGCTTCTATTTTCTCCACAAAAAATAACTTTGTATGCATACAGAAGGGATTAGGTGTACAAAGCAGGATTGGGCTAAGACATTTTGCTAAGTGTTGGGAGTGACCACAGCATTGTGACTTCCAGGGTGAATCACTGATGAGAACACACCCATGTGTCCAGTACTACGAACATTTTTGCTGACGGTAGTTTTTCAAACTTGCTGTATTGCAGCTGTGGAAAATGGACAGATTGATGTGTTAAGGCTGTTGCTTCAACATGGAGCAAATGTTAATGGATCCCATTCTATGTGTGGCTGGAACTCCTTGCACCAGGCTTCTTTCCAGGTAATCTCTGAACTTTTTATTTCATTTTCATGTAAATTATGTGTTTTACCCTTTGAAAATGACAGTTCTGTATAGTTTTGGCTTCCTATTTGCCTGTGATTTATGATGGTTAGTATAGGACAGAAAGCAGTCTAAATGCTAATGGTCGTTCTGAGTCAGCTGGCTGCTGTAGTGGCTCTGGGCAGCTTCGGGCTGGAGGGGTTGCCTAAGCTTTTCAAATGTTGATGGTGTAGCTAAGTGACTAGAATATATGGGGTATAAATTGACAAATATAAAATCAGTTATAACAGTAATGTTTACAGCTGTGTTATGTCCTTCACGCTCGGATTAGTACATTAATTTGGCAGGATTTTTAAAGGATTATAATTCCTAAAGATGAGTTTTTAATCTCTTGATGTTTACTTGGGTAGTTAGAATGATCTCCTTGTTTATTTCCTTCCCAACCAGCACAACAATACACTGTTAATGTTTTTTCTTCATGTTAGTTTGTATTGAAAGGATAAAAAAAAGGCTAAAAGATATTTCAGTTGTTTTCTCTTACTTAAAATATAAATCTGTGCTTCAGGAAAATGTTGAGATCATGAAATTACTTCTTAAAAAAGGAGCAAATAAGGAGTGCCAGGATGACTTTGGAATCACGCCTTTATTTCTGGCTGCTCAGTATGGCAAGCTAGAAAGCTTGAACATACTTATTTCATCAGGTAAGATTAAGCCATTAGCCTTTGCAATGTAAGATCATGACATTTTATCTTCCTAGAAAAGAATATTCTCACTCAAATACAAATTATATTATAAAATTTATGGTTTTAGCAGATGGTAAATAAGAATGTATACATGTTGATTTCTAATCTTTGCTGTTAAATGTTGATTCCTAGCAGTGAGGTATACAGCTACTAATTTATCTGAGTAGAAACATAATCTGCGTATAACTGAAGTAGGGTTATTGGCCAGGTTGAATGATGGGGCTTCCTTTTGCTATAGGAACCTGAGTGGTTCTAACTTTCCAGGGTATAATATTAGTTCAGGCCTAATTAATTTAATAATGGCAATTTGTACCTTAAGCCTTTGTGCTTTGGTGATTGTGTAATTATTTAAATGGGCTTATTTCAAAGCATGTTTATACTTTATTATGTTGATAGCAACATAAACCAGCCAGTTTTTTTTTTTTTTTTTTTTTTTTTTGTAACAACCATTACACATTCAAGGCTGCTAGAGAATTTGCCATCTTTGCTCTATTACATAGGCCAAAAGTGTGCACCCTGACTGGCGACCTCATGTATGTTGTCTGCCACTCTGGTGACACACATGGATAATGTTGGGGGGCGATTACCAGAGTTGTGCCAGGGAAGTTTTTTCAATATCTAACTTTAAAAAATTATCTCCAGATAGCCAGGTGTGTTAGTGCACACCTGTAATCCCAGCACTCCGGAGGCAGAGGTGGGAGGATCCCTGTGAGTTCAAGGCCATTCTAGGCTACATAGTGAGTTTTTTTTTTTTTTTTTTTTTTTTTTTTTTTTTTTTTTTTTTTTTTTTTTTTTTTTT
>PVKA01013027.1:0-41297 GCA_004027165.1 Ctenomys sociabilis | reverse complement strand
AGCTTACTTAGATATCAGAAAACATGCTTTCTTTTTTTCTTTGTCTGAGACAGGGTCTCGCTATGCAGTTCAGGCTGGCCTTAAGCTCACTTTGTAGCCCAGGCTGGTCTCGAACTCACAACAGTCCTCCTGCCTCAGCCTCCCAAGTGCTGGGATTACAGACCTGCGCCACCACGCTCAGCTTAACATGCTTTCTTATTTGTGCTTTTTCTGCTACAAGTCTTCATATCCCTACATCAAAGTATAGAGTAAAAGAAACAAACATTTATTAAATACCCTCTTAATGTCTGGTGTAAATAATGATGTATAAATTTTAGAGTTGAGAGGAATCTCCACAGTCAATAGTTAAATGTGGCTTTTAGATTAAGAATCCCAGTTTTAGTGTTTTGGCAAAGATGTGGAAAACATTTCCTAACAGAATGAGTAGTTACATGCAGACCTTTTGACTTCTGGTGTTCCTTCTGTTACATCTCACAGGTGGATAAGTTAAAAAAAAATAACAGACATTTCACTGAAAAAAAAAATTAGAATAGTTTATTTTGGTACCATAAGATTTAGTTATTAGTATCTAATATTTTATTTATTTATTTAGGCAGAACCAGTGATTCAACTCAGACCCTTGCACTTGCCAGGGAAGCACTTATTCTACTGAGCCATCTCCCCGGCTCCATTATCTAATATTTTAATAACATAAACTAAGCTGCACATTAACAGCTCTCATGCCAAATCTGTGTCATTGTCACTTGCAGGTCTAAGTCCCTATTCTGTCTGTGTTCTTTTTCCTCCTCCCTTCTCTGAATTACTAGAATATAGACAGAGAAGGTCAGAAGGTTGTTTATAGTGTAGCTATATTTCTAGCTCCATATAGTGACCTCCAGTGAAATGTCTATTATTAGCTTTTCTACCTGGAATCTTAAAGGGATTGGTTCCTTAATCTTCCTAATACTTTTCAACTTGTCACTAAAATGGAATATTGATTTTACAAAGAAGTTTCTGAAGAAAGTTTCTGAATTCAACTGCAGGTAAAGGACCCACTTAATATATATCAAGAAGATTCTAATTGTCTGACATTTTTTGGAATTTCTGAAGCTTCTATAGACTCTAACTTTCAGTGGGGAAAAGCTGTTTTTACCATGGAACTGTTTTTGGTTAACCTCTTTTTAAAAGTTAATGTTTTTTGAAAAGCATAAGTGAAAATTGTTACATGTTTCCTTTGTTAGGTGCAAATGTCAATTGTCAGGCCTTCGATAAGGCCACCCCTTTGTTCATTGCCTCTCAAGAGGGTCATACGAAATGTGTGGAGCTTTTGCTGTCGACTGGGGCAGACCCAAACCTCTACTGTAACGAGGACAGTTGGCAATTGCCTATTCATGCAGCCGCCCAAATGGGCCACATGAAGTAAGTGTGAAACAATAAGAATGGTCTCAGAATGAAAAGCCAGTAATAAATAAATCTGGGCCAGGGCTTTACTTCCAGGTAGGATCCTTGGTACTTCTCCCATCACCAGTCTATGAAGTGACTAGATCTGTATCTCGTTCTCCCAGTGCTGCCTGTTATTGGCCCTTAATCTTACTGTGCACTTTGCTGGGCGGAGCAGAGTAGATAGAGACGGAAGCAAGGGCCTTCCTCCATAATGCATCCTCCTCTGATTTCTCTGGGGATGCCTTTCCTGCTAGTTTCACCCTAGGCATCTTCAGCTAACCAGGTGAGGGCTGGTCTATCACTGCCTCCCTGATACAGATTGTTGTGTGTAGCCCTTGTTAGAGTGTAGTTTTCTTCTGTTTGTGCTGAATAGTCCTCCCCATCCTTAACCGGCAAGGTTTATGTAATTCCACATCCAATCTGGTGGTTTCCCCTGCTTTTGCTACTCCTCTTTCTTTGTCAAAAGTTATTGAAAAATTATTGTTGTTTTCTGGAAACAGAACAAATGGAAGAGCAGCTATAGGAATCTTTGGAGCTGACAAACTGGTTATGCCTATGAGAATATGACTCCTGTTGCACGGTAGCACTGAAAGTTTAAAGAAATGTCTGCTGTCTTTAGAGTTGTAACTCTGCTGTCATACTGTTTATAGGTATTTTAATATTATTTAATTTAGGGGCTGGGGAGATGACTCAGTAGAATAAGCACTTCCCTGGCAAGCGCAAGGGTCTGAGTTCAATCCCCGATTTCACATAAAAAAGTATTATTTAATTTAGGGGCTGGAGAGACAGCTCAGTAGAATAAGCGCTTCCCTGGCAAGTGCAAGGGCCTGAGTTCAGTACTTGGTTCCACCAACAAAAATCAATCAATAAATAATAAAGTAAATATTAATTTAAAAAATAAGAATGGTCACTTTTCCCTCCCTGTATTTTAGGGAAGAATCTTTAGGGCATTGAGGGTCTCACTACTAGATCACTACTAGACTCATGGTAATTCTCCTATTTACGCCTCCCAAGTGCTGGAATTACAGGCACGGGCCACCACTCCCAGTCTTATTTGCTGTCTCAGTGTGCCACAGGGGTTGGGCAAGCACTGCAGGCCTAGGAATTGAACCCTTGGCCCCTGCACCTGCTTGTAGGTGCTTTAGTCCACTGAGCTATTTGACTGGCCCTGAATGCTCATTACTTAATGTGCTTATATATTAGGAAAACAGATTCTACAGTTTGGTTATTATACTCCTGTGTGGCATGGTGTTTTACTGTGTCCAAAACATATTTGTCAGCATGTGTAGTATCTTGTGAGAGAGTTTACATTTTTTAACTGATTGTAAAGAAGTAAACATCTATTAAACTTAAGAGATGTCAGATTCTCTAATAAAATACTTAGGTTTTAAAACTTATTTTTCCCAATTCTTGGTCATTTATTGAAATCTAAATCTTAGACGACAATTATGTTCTGAACTTTATTTGTTTGTTTGTTTATTTTGCTGGCTCAGCCCTCCCTGAGTAGAGGGCTGGTATAGCATGTGGTGTTGGAAATCAAACCATGATCTCCTACACCTGTCTAAGCTTGCCTGAGCAGGCACTTTAGATCCCTGAGCTATCTCGCCGGCCCTGTACAATAAACTTCAAATTGATACAAAATTTCTTAAAAATTTGTCCTTAGTTGTGTTTGTTTGTTTGTTATGAACCCATGCAATGGACCAGACCAGACATTCTGATGTGAGTAGATTTATCGGGGGCATCAAGCAGGATCAAGCAGGCTGACTGTCTAGTGGACCAAGGCAGCAGCAAATAAAGGAGGGACAGAAGACTTTAATAGAGTCTTTTAGGGAGGGTGATTGTGGGCTGGAACAGCTGAGGTAGAGCTAATCTTGGCAGAGCTACCTAGTCTGTGGGGGACCTTTAATATTAACAGAGGAGAGAGGTCAAAGTCAGGTGGACCTGTTCTGTGGTTTTGGGTTTGGCATTGCGTGGGGCCCAGGGGGAGAGAGTTTGGGGACAGGGGGCCTCGGTAACCAAGAGGGAGAGTGTTTGGGGCAGGATGCCTGGGAAACTTTGAATCCTGACTTACCAGTGTTCAAGTTTGAAAAGTCTCTTAGCCACTTAGATTTTCCCCATAGTGTCTTTTAAAAGTAATCTTTTATATGAATGTAAATTCTTGAATATAATATGGTCTACTTATGTAAGAAAAAGTGACAAAGAGAAATGCAGTGTTTAAAGAGACTTTGGAGTATCCCTGTCTGTCTTTGCTCAGAAAGAGGGAGATTTCGTGGCTAATCATAATAGTCTTATTTTCAATTTTAGCAGAAGGAGCTAGTCCCATCCCTCCAGCTGACTGCTGGCGGTACATGTACATACAACATACAGCTTACATGTTAATGAGTCTTTTTAGAATTTTCTCTACTAAACAAGCAGTTTCTTTACAAATAATTTAATTTTAATGAGTTTATATTCTATGCAGAGAATATATTTTAGCAGAAATTTTAATATATTAAAATTAAAATTTATTTAAATATTTAAAATTTATTGCTTTCTATTTATATATTTTAATAATATTATATTTTTGGCTTTAAAGGCTCTTGCTATGTAGTTCAATCTGGCCTTGAACTCACTATGTAGGCTGGCTGGGATTATAGGTATGCCCGTGATGCCTGGCTGAAAACATTTTTCTTTCTATTTTTAATTCATTTTTGTTAATGTTATTCACCATGTTTAAAATTTTTTATTAGTTGAACAAATAAGAATTATTGATACTCGAAGAAAATTCTTCATTTTTCATGATGCCAGTTTATATCTAATGTAAGAAATAGTTGAATAATTAAATCTTAAAATGCCTAACAAAATTTGATTTTGGGAGTGTAATGGTGGTAAGGCAAATAATGAAAAATTTTAAAAGGAAAATATGACTTATAGGAGCATTAGTTCTGTTTAGGTATATGTAAGAACCTTTATGTTAAGCAATAAATGTAGCATTTTGAAATAACTGTAGCATGTAGTCATTTAATAGAGTTTGTGTTAATCTGTTTCTGTATTGTAAGAATCTTTTTGGTTTATGTCTTCTGAGTAACTGCTTTGAAGATAATGATATGTAGTGTATTAACTATTGGTATTTTTAGTATTTGTTTTATTTTGTGTTAAGTTACTGAGAGCACAAAGACTTCTTTAAATCAGCTTATGAATAATTTTTTTTTTTTTTTTTAAATGTATCAGTTATTTAATTAGGTTCTTAGTTAGAAATTTAGAACACTAATTTATGAGGATAAACTCCATTTGTCAGAGCAAAAACAGATCGCAGGTAGTCCCGGAGCTGAGGAACAGATTAGATTTTTGCTAAAATCTGTGAATCCACTGCTTTCTGATCCACCTTGTGCTGCTCTGAAATCTGGTATCTCTCTTTCTCTGTGTCGAAGATCTTACTCTCCTGGTGCCTGGGCTTCCACAGCTGCTTCTTCTTGAAGTAAGCATCAGTGAGGTGTTTGGGGATTTTCACTTTGCTGATGTCAATTTTTGTAGAGGTAGCAATGACAAATTTCTGGTGTGCTCTTCATAGAAGAACATGATTAAGGCTAAGAGGCCATCACAAGTAGCAAGCCACTGGCCAGGTGCTTCAGGAAGACCACTCTCTTGCCTTTGTGACGCCCGGTGAGGATGATCAAGATGGTGCCGGGAGTGATGCTAGCTCGAAGTTTCCGCACATGCTGACTGAAGGGTTTCTTGCCATGGCTCAAGAGCTTTTGGGGCATATCGTCAATAGGGTAGTATCTAGGCATTTTTCGAAGCTTAACCACCTGGCTACCTCCATTCTTGTCCCCACCGACCGGTTTTGTGATCGTAGCAAGAACTTTCTCCTTTTTCTTCTCAACCTTTGATTTAGCAGCTGTGCACTTTCTCTTGTACAAAGCCTTTCTGGAATACATAGCGGATCGGGAGTATCTATCAATTCCTCTAACCAGGACAGGATTTCGGCTGCAGTGGGGCTGCCCCTTCTTGGACTTCTTTGCTTTCTTCACCTTACCCTTTTTACTAGTACCATTGGCAGAAGCCTTCTGGGCTTTGGGTTTCTTCTCTTTAGTTTCTGGCTTCTCAGTTTTTTCACCCGCCATCTTGCAAGATGGGAAAGAGAGCTTATGAATAATTCTTAAAATATGTTGTTGAAATGTTGCCTGAACGTTTATGCATGTTACCTTAATTGCCTGTACATTAATATACATGTGGAAATGCTAACTGTTCCTGAATTTGTGTATTTGTAGAATCTTGGACTTGCTGATACCACTCACTAATCGGGTCTGTGAAAGTGGACGAGACAAAGTCAGTCCTGTTTACTCAGCAGTATTTGGAGGGCAGGAGAAATGCCTGGAGTTGCTTCTCCAGAGTGGGTATAGCCCGGATGCCCAGATGTGCCAAGTCTTTGGATTCAGTTCTCCCTTGTGCATGGCTTTCCAGAAAGAGTAGGTATATTTGCTGTCTGTCTGTTTCTCTCTGTATGACAATATATTCCCCAGTGACTTTTTTGTGTGGTGAAACTTAATTATCTCTGTTAATGCAAAATTATTAATTTAAAAGCCTCACTGTGATATGCCTTGTTGTGTCTAGCTCTTGCAGAAATGAACAGGCAGAAGGCAGCAAAGCATTGAAGCAGCAGCAGAAAGCCCTCCTGGTCCTTTTAGGTCACATCTGGGTTAGAAGCCTATTGACTGGTACCACCCACATCCAGGGTGGGGCACCCTTAATCCCAGTGGTGCCTCCCTTAATCTCATCATCACATATCCAAGATCTAGCCACCTTCAAAAAGCCCCGCTTGGGACTGCATGCAGCCTTATGCAGAACATTTACACAGGATCCCTAACAACCCTAGAATTCACTGTATGAATTCCAGAGCTGATGGAAGTGACAGGGGCAGGATCCAGGCAGCCTGAAGATGGACCATTAGAAAGAGTTCACATGCAGGAGAGAGAATCGAGCTGTGAGGGGGAAATAGAAATGGACAGAAAGAACCTCAGGGCCCTAGGGACAGGATTGGCAGGTTTAATATTCATTATAGTCCAGGAGAGGGGAAAGGCAAGCATGTTACCTTAATTACCTGTACATTAATACACATGTGGAAATGCTAACTGTTCCTGAATTTGTATATTTGTAGAATCTTGGACTTGACAGACAAGTCATGTGAATTATTAATGGCCCCAAACTTTCTAACACTAATGATACACATTTACAGATTTAAAGATGTTCAGTAAGCCTGAACAGGATAAACTGAAGAAAAGCATGTTCAAACATAATCATGCTATAAAACAAAAATAGAGAATCATTTTGGTGTACAGTAGTCCTTGGTCATAAGCATGAGCTAATAAACTTTGATTTTTGCTTCACTTAGAAACTTTGTTTTTTTTAAATTTTATTAGGACACATTTGCAGTGCCTCATGCTTGCATTCCTTGCGTGGGGTTGGGATGTGGACATGGTGCCTTCCTGCCTTCCCATTTGCCTTTTTCCTCTCTTCTCTCCCCTTTCCATCTCTTGATCCCCTCCCCATTTGAGAAAAATTACTGCATCTCCCCACTTCATGGCTTTTATTTTGCTCTTTATAATGTGAGCTTCTCATATAAGAGAAGCCATGTGATATGTAAGCTTGTTTTGATTTCATGTAAGATTGTGGTCTCAAGATGCATCCATTTTCCTACAAATAAATTCAAATTAATCTTTACATTTATGGCAGAGTAGTACTTTGTTGTATGTAAATACTGTACTTTATCTGTTCATCTATTGATGGACATAGAGATTGCTTCCAAGATTAACTGTTGTAAATTATACTGTTGTATACATGGGTATGTTTGTATCAGTGATGTCTTTCACTTTTTTGAGAAGGTAAATCTAAGCAGAATAGCTGGATTGAGTAGTATTTCTAGTTTGAGTTTTTTTGAAGACTCTCCATACTTGAAAGTAGTTGTACTAGTTTATATTCCCACCACCAGTGTATTCTTTCTGAAATAAGATGGAATTCAGTGTTGTTTTAATTTGCTTTTCTATAATTGCAAGAGACACTGAACATTTTTTCATGTATCTATTGACTGTACATCTATGAACTGTCTATATCATTAGCCCAGTTTTGATTGGGTCTTTCATGTTATTTATTGTATTGGTACTCATTGATATTTTATTATTTCTGTTATCTTTTGATTATCACTAAATCTCAGAAAGAGAAAACACTGCTGTTGGGCATAAGGAAACTTGTACATTCTCTGACATAGAACTTTCATCCATCTTTAATTTGGTATGCAGATCTTTTAATTTTCTTTTCATAAATAAATGCCATGAAATACAACTATTTCAGTATCTCAAGTTTCTCATTTTACTTTAATTTTGTATAAAAACTATGTATTCTGTTTCTAACATATAAGATTGTTCTTTAATCAAATGTCCTACTAATTTTTCCTGGGAAAGGTGCTTTAACTTAGTTACACAAAAGAATTTCTTGCTGGACACAGTTGTGTCTTCTTAGCAAGACCTTGTTTTAAAAGAAGATCTGGAGATACAGCTCAGGAGTAGCAAGCCCTGGTTCTACCCCAGTATCTCCCTCTACACACTTGAAGGAGCATTTACTTGCTGGCAAGCTTAAAAATGTGACTGTTCACTAATGATTTTGCAGTTATATATGTACTGTAGTTGCTTAACACTTGTGTTGATTGATGTTTAATATTAGGCCCTATTGAGTGCCGAAATGTGGGTCTTTCATTTTGAAGGGTCTAATTGTTTTGAAGTTCTTTGGTAGTCTAGGTGTTAGTCCTCTGTCTGAGGAATAGAGAAACTTTACTCTTCGAAGTTTACCGATTTGTTGGATCCCCAAGAGGCACAAGAGCTGTTCTATTCTGTGGGAGTCCTGTTAATTGGACTAAATGTGTTCTTCATTAGTGGGGTAGGTTTTCAATAAAACACATGTCTCAAGATACTTTTCTCTTATTGCTGAGACAGAGTACCTCGGGCAGAATTAAGGAAGGAGAGGGTTATTTAGTTCAGTTGTGGGAGCCCTAAGGCAGGTTAGCACATGGCAGAGGGCAACAGTCTCTGGTGGCAGAAAATAGCAAAAGCAACAAGAGCAAAAAGGAGCAGTGGCAGAGAGCAGGCCTCTGCGGCTCCCTTACACTGAGTGAAGGCACCCTGCTACAGGGAGGCGTGGCACTCACACCCATAATCCCAGCGTTGGACCCCGAGTTAATCACAAGCTCTGGAAAGGACCCATGACTGCATGAGGCTGAGGCTGAGTTTGAGGGGACAACTAGACACAAACCATAAAATTCCACCCCTGATCCCCCGAAGATTCATGTATATCCCTTTATTCAAAGGCGTTTTAGTCTCATTTCTAAGAGCTGCGAAAGCCCTAACATTTTCGTCGCGGTGGGTCAGGGATATAGCTCAGTAGCACAGTGCCTGCCTGGCAAGCATGGGTTGTGAGTTCAAGTCTTGGTAGTAGGAAAAAGAAGAAAAGAGGAGAGTTTCACCATTGCTGAAATGTCTAAGTCCCAAGTGTCCGTTAAGATCTAAGGCAAACTCCTAGCTGTGAGCTCCTGTGTAGATGAAGAAAAACATTACCATTCTAGAAGGTACAGATGGGATACAAAGCATTGGGACCAGCTCAAGTCCAAATTCCAGCCGGGCAGACAGCATGTCCTGTAGTTCTGTGCAGAGCATCTGAAGCAATCTGTGTCAAGTTGGAGCTCCAAAGGCTTTTAGTATGTTTTTCAGCCATGTTCTTGACCTCTAATGGATTATTTTGATATTCCATACAAAGCTTTGCCAATCAAGCAAGAACATTTCAATTACCTAGGGTTTTTTTTTTTCTTTATTTTTGTATATGAAAAGATTAATGTAGCTCATATATGTGGGAAAATACTAAAGTTAAAAAAGCTTAAATTTTTTTCTTTAAGTATGTTTTAATTTCTTTTCCTTAATGAAAGATTGGAAATGCTCTTTTTATTAATTACTAATAACTATTCCAGTTTTGATCACAACATTGGCACCAAATATTCATTTTCTAAAATTAATTTGAGGGTCCAGGGAGATGGCTCTGTGTAATAAGCGCTTCCCTGGCAAGTGCAAGGGCCTGAGTTCAATCCCCGGTTCTGCCAAAAAAGAAAAAAAAAATTTAATTTGATAGTCTGATTTTTAAGGTTTGGTAATAAGTTTAGTGATAAGAGATTTAAATTTTGTTTTTATAGCAATAATTAATGTATTGTAGTAATTTAATTTGATGTAAGATTATTGTAGAAGATTTAATCAATACTATCCCATTTAAGGTGTTTTTTAAAAACTTTTTTTTTTTTTATAAAAGACTTTTTTTTTAAATGTACTTAGTACAAGGGCTACAGGGCCTTATTACACAAATGGACTCATAGTGTAGCCTCCCGAGTGCTGGGATTACAGGCTTGCGCCACCACACCCAGTCTCAGTCACCATCTCAGTGTGCCCCAGGGGGTGGGGCTGGCACTGGCACACAGGCAGGGATTAAACCCCAGGCACCTGCATGTGCCTAAGCAGGCACTTTAATCCACTGAGCTCTCTGGCAGTGCTAGAAATGCAACATTTTTATGTGGATATCTAAGGGATTGAGAAGTGGAAATGAGCCTGGCATGGTGGTGCATGCCTATAATCTCAGCGTTGTGGAGGCTGTGGTAGGAGGATAAATTCTTTGAGTTCAAGGACAGCCTGGTCAGTCTACATAGTGAGACACCATCTAAGCAAAAACAAACAGTGGATATCAAACTTTTTCCTACAAATAAACATTTCCTTAAAATAGAATAAAGCAACCACATTAATACATATAAAATGGAATGCCTAGTCTATAAAAGAGCTTAGTAAGGAAGCTAGAGTTTAGAATATAGAGTTTAAGTAAAAATTTTGTTCATTAAAAATCTTTTTTCTTTTTTAAATTAGAAATCTAAACAGTAAGAGGTATATTATAAGTGACCTACTAACCTGTTTTGAAATTTATTGCTATTTGTTTCTCAATAAAATTAATTAAAAAAACAATTTCAAAAAACAAAACTGTTAGAGGTAAAGTGACTAAAGCAATTGCTAATAGAAATAATAGTTTGGAAGTTCCTAGAATGAATTCCTAGGAGCTGATATGTTAATTAACTTTGTTTCTTAAAAATGTAACAGCGATATGCTCAATTATACAGACACATTACAATTTGAAAGCACTTTTTGTTAATGACAGTTTTTTTTAAATTTTATGTATTTGATACAGGGTCTCACTACACAGCTTCTCATAGTGATTCTCTTGTTCTAGCCCCCTAGTGCTGGAATTACAGGCATGCACCACCACACCCAGGCTTGGTGGCTCAGTGTGCCCAGGGGGTGGGGCCATATGGCATGTGGTACTTGGGATTGAAGCAGAGTCCTTGTGCTTGCCTAGGCATTCACTTAGACTGCTGAGCTATCTCCATGGCCCATTAATGACAGTTTGAAAAAATACTTATTAGACAACTTTTTTCTGTTGCAAGGATAATACTTGCTCACAGTTAAAAAGTACAGACAGTACAAAGGGTTTAAAAAGTAAAATTAAAAAAATAAAAAGTAAAATTTTTCTTCTGTGTTGTCTCAGTTTGTAGTACAAAGCCCTGCTATATCTTTGTGTATGCCTTTAATAGTCTAAGAATTATTTAGTATGGAAAAGTCTAACTACTATTTTTTTTTCCTCAAATCTTTGGTGGTACAGCTGTGAGTTCCTTGGAATTGTGAATATTCTTTTGAAATACGGAGCCCAGCTAAATGAACTTCATTTGGCAAATTGTCTGCAGTGTGAGAAATTTGCAGTATTTCGCTACTTTTTGAAGAAAGGCTGCCCATTAGCACCATGGAACCATATAACTGAATTTATAAATCATGCAATTAAAGCACAAATGAAATACAAGGAATGGCTGCCACATCTTCTGCTTGCTGGGTTTGACCCACTGACTCTGCTCTGCAGTTCTTGGTAAGAAGGCTGCCGTCACAGGCCTTTCCCATTTCTGAGTGGCTGTACCACCTGCATTCCCCCAGTTTCTTCGTGTGTGTGTGTGGGGGGGGTGGCAGAAAGAGAGGTGGTGATAGGCGGAAGCGTGCACCTTCTGCCTTGGGAGAGCTCCTGCGCTCCATGTAATGGCCGAGGCGATAGCGAGGTAAGAGGTGGGGTGCTGCTGAATAAGCTCTCTTCACAGGAAGGAGTGCCTCCAGGTGCCAGGAAGAGCCACAGACCAGTCCTGCACACAACTGTCCCCCCTGCGGTGCCCACCCTACTCCTGACATTGCTCACTGGCTCCAGGACTTGTCCACACAGACTTTTAACCCCGTGATCCTTTCCTGTTTCTGACTTTTTTTGTGGAACCCAGGATTGAACTCGGGCCCTTTCACTTGCCAGGGAAGCGTTTATTCTACTGAGCTGTCTCCCCAGCCCTGAATTTCTAACTTACTTGATCAGAGTTTAAAGTTACACCCTGATACTATTGGTCAGAGCTATTTTAAGGTCTTTGCTAGAGTTAAGAACTATCAAATGGTATAGGTACAAGTTTATCTTTATTTTACAGAGGTGATTTTTGAGGCCAGATATTCCACATCCTTGCCCAAGTTCTCAGAGCAGGTAATGGTAGTGCCGGAGCTCAGGATGCCCTGCGTGCAGTGTGGCAGCAGTATGAGTTCTTAGCTACTGTGTCTCAGTATCTGCAGGACTGTATAGTTGTGCCGCTTGATTTTCAGTACCTTAATTCTGCCCCAAAGTTGAGAGGATCTGTGCTGGCTGACTTGTTTGTTCTTTCCTGCTTCTAAATTAGGAAAAGCCTACCCAGGAGAAAAGAAACATTGTATATTTTTCCTTTCCTCTATAGCCACTTAAGTGGGCTGCCTGTAGAAGAGAAACTTGTTCAGCTTTATTTGTATAGAAGGCATCCTAAAATACACTCTTCTTGTGCCATTGCTGGTTTAGTCTCCTACCTAAGTGTGAATGGTTGAAGGTTTTTGTTGTAATAAGCTACTGCATGTGTTGTAGAAGAAATAGTTAAGAGCCAAATAAATTATGTTATCCTAAAGTAAGTTGTAAAACT
Source organism: Ctenomys sociabilis (assembly GCA_004027165.1). Taxonomy (NCBI): domain Eukaryota; kingdom Metazoa; phylum Chordata; class Mammalia; order Rodentia; family Ctenomyidae; genus Ctenomys; species Ctenomys sociabilis. The sequence continues at coordinate 28,804 of PVKA01013027.1, read as the reverse complement.
TTCAGCTCTCCGAATCCAGAATGCCAATTTGCATATGTTTTATTACTAAGGAAGAACTTAATCATTTTATATTCTTAAAAAGAATGTAGTGGAAAATTTCGTTTCAGAAGGTACTTAACATGGTCAAAGTTTTGTTCACTGATCTTTTACTGAATGGGTAAAGCCAGTGTTTACATTGAATGCGATGAATGTTTTGGTTTCTTTGATCAAATTTACGTTCAGAGAGGTGTTATAAGAAAATTTTTCCATAAAAATTTCAATATGTTGCTCAAATGTATTTTGGTTTTTCTGACTTGTATTGCATGTGAGTCTGCTGTTTGATCTTTGTCATATAAATTATGAATGTCTTTCCTAGGTATTGCTTGTTTTAACCAATCTTAAAAATGTATCTGGCCGAATAATTGCCTGCATAATCTACAAAATTGAAGCGTTTTTCAACTTTAAATGTAAGACTCAGTCCCTGCTACCTCCTGGAGGGTAACGGGAGAATAACAGAAAACAGACGTCATCTGTGCCTCGTGGCTGTGTAGCTGCTCCGCACATGTAACGGTCAGTGTAGCCCCAAGTGCAGCGTGCTGAGTAGCCTAACTGGTGCTGGCACGACAAACCAAGTAAATAAAGCTGTGGAAGCTGGTTTCTCATGTGTGTTCATATAAGTGCTTAGAAATGACTTCGTGTTGGGTCATCGTGGCACATGAAGGCAGGAAAATAAAACCTCTATAAAAAAACAAGGAGCCAGAACCAATCAACCTTTGTTGTAGTAGGAGGTTGTTTTCCCTCCCCTGTGTTTTATCATTTGACTTAAAACTTCGACTTCACTGAGAGGTTGGTAAGAAGTAAAACGTTTTTCCAAGGCCACATTTTAAGTTCTTCATATATGTTTGTGTATCGGAGAATTATGGATTTGGGAAATAGTTTTAATACACTCTAGTCATTTTAGGGATACGTTGAGTTACCCAAAAGAAGTTGTGTTTGAGATGATGTATTTAGACTATTACTTAGTTTCTTTTCATTATTCAGTTGATTAATGTCCAAAAAATTGACGATGTCAGGAAGTTTTTAGTAACTACTAGAAGTCCTACTAATGTTATTTTCCAAAAAATGTGGTTGTAGAGGGTTTCTAATTGAGCTCAAGTGGTAATCTTGTTAGGATTTAGAATTCTCTTTAAACTTTGACTAAATTTTATGTGTGTAATTTATGAGACCTTAAGACTAATATGGAAGTTTTTATATTCGTTCTAGTATTATCAAATACTGTATAACACTTTACAGCTTAAAGGGTATGTTTATTGCATTATATTATTTATATAAGTAGTTTCCTGAAATAGGCAGGATATGTATTCTCATTTTAGAGAGCAGGGGCTAGGGCTGAGGACCGAACCTAGGGCTGCTTTTTTCTTTTTTGGTGCTGAGGACAGAGCTTCCAGCTTGATAGGAAATCTTGTACCACCGAGTCAAATCCCATCCCCGAGGGCTGAGGAATTTAGACAACACGTTTGTGAGTGTTAGAGGCCATATTAAAATCAGGACTTTGCTTAACCCAGTGCTCTTTCTATTGGAGTTCCAGCCCTGACACATTTGGGGACGCTTTTGGCTGGGAGGGAAGGGTATGATCATTATTTTGAAAGAGCAGAGGCAGAGCTGTTTATATGATTGCCCTTTGTTCAGTCCTTAGCCGTAAAACTTGATCTCCTGCATTCTCTGGGGCTGAATCTGTAGTGATGAATGTACTTAGAGAACCCAGGAATTAGCAATAGCTTGGGATGCTTTGGATTTATTCTTTCATGACTATTACATTTTATGTCTGCAATGGTGAGAAAGTCACATTAAATTGCATCTATGTAGCTGGTCTTCATTTACATAAATATTTATTGTGCCCAATTTTTGTCTGCCTTCCTCATCGGGATATTAGAATAAGTATTGTGGTATCTGTTTCCAGATGAGCCCGAGATGTATTCTGTGTCTGATGCCATGTTACCATCTTGCTAATGCAGGATTGGTTCAGTAAGTGAGGACGCCCTCATCTTCTCCTTGGAATTTACTAATTGGAAGAGACTTCCACCAGCTGCGGAAAAGCTGCTCTCTGCTCGTGCCTTGAACTCCTCCTGGGCTCTACAGCAGTGGATTGGTAAGCAAAAGCGATCTTTGAGCTCTTGTCACTATTCTTCTGTCTTTCTCCAGCTGTGTTGTAATACTGAATGAAAAGATTTGGAGAGCGCAAAATATTGGGCATAATTTACATTTTCTGATGTGGAGAAAGGATGGGACTGTAGAGAGAGGGCAGTAAAATTGCATCTGATTTCATGTTTAGTCTAAAGCTCATATTAGGGAAGGCTCATTATTGATACTTTGATTCAGTGATATACATATTTTTAAAATAAGGATTGTGTAAAAACAAGTGGGCTCTAAAGTCTGCTTATTAAATATTCAGTTTGTCATCAGAAAAATGCTAAACTTAATTTTGCTTTCTAGAAATGTATATGGGTATATGTTCTCTCTGTGCTGTTTATCTCTGAGGGAATTCTGCTGCCTTTTAGTTATACCTGTCCTTACCGATTGAGTGCCAGTGTATCGGTCTGATATAACTGGAGGCAAGTTGGGTGGAAATTTTGTACACTGACCAGTATATTAAGGAACTGTTGTAAAACAAACTTTGAACTTCATTTATTAAAAAAATTAGGTTAGCTAACAAAATTACAAAACATGCAGTCCAAGATTTTGTGCAAGAAAGCCAATTTAAACTAAATGTTATATATGAAAACATCCCTGTTTTCTATTTAGAGTGATTTAATTTGACTGAATTTTGTTAACCAGATTGTATGTTTCAGGTTAGGAGCATTGTTTCTTCACTATATTTTACATAAAATGCCACTTTTTGCATAAAAACATTTTGAGTAAGTTTTTCACAAGTGAACACATATATATCTAGAAATATATCTTTTCATTTCTCAGCAAATTACATGTTTAATAGGTTCTGTCCTTCCATGACAGACTTTGAAGAAAATAGGTTCTTAACTGGGGTGTAGTCAGACTGCTGGAGAGGGTTCTGTTGAAGAGAAGAGGTAATCAGCTTAGAGCCTGCATGCTTTAGTGCCAGAGTTCTTAGGTGATAATGTTGTAAAACTCCTGTGCACGTAATTCTTCATTTTGAGAATTACATGTGGTTTTACTAATCATATATTTGCAGCAGAAGAGAACAAAATAACTATTCAGAGTGGATAGAATCTGGGACAGTAGATGAAGAGGGAGCATTTGCCAAGTGGGAAAGTGGTGGCAGCGTAGCAGTTGGCACAGCTATGTGGGAGATGGCTCTGAAGACCCAAGCATGTGGTAGTCGGGCCAGATGAAGGCGAGACTGTGCCGGAGAGAGTCACCCTGCAGTAGATTAAGGCCAGTAAGGGCTTCTTGTTTAATTAGGTGTGAGGTGGAGCTTGCGTGGGATCATCACCGTATCCCATATTATAAGAGGATTTAGGCTGGCTAAAGATGTGCAGAAGCCTTTCTCAAAGGCGTGAACTCAGCTAATGCTTTCTGGTCTGTGTCCTGAGCCAGGGAGGGCCTCTTTTCCTAGCTGCAGTTCCGTGTAGCCAACTGCGTTTTGGACGTCTCCACCAGGCACCTCACCTTTTAACTTCATTAAAGCTGAACATGTCATTTTTCCAGTAAGTCTTGCTGTTATTTCTGCTTCCTACTTCAGGAGGTGAGATGGTTTGGAGCTGTTACTTCCCAGAACGATGCCTGCCTGTAGTCCCAGCTACTCATAGGCTGAGGCAGGAGGCAGCAGGATGGCCAGAGCCTGTGCGCTCCATACCAGCCTGGATAAGTTAGTGAGTGAGACCCTGCTTCAAGTGAAATAAAACAAAATGTATTTGCCAGCCCTTGGTCACTTGATGCAGATTGAGTCAAAGTAATTAACTTTTTTTTTAAAAAAACATATTTAGTACAGGGTTTACAGGTCTCACACAGATAGAACTTGTAGTGATCCTCCTTGTTTTTCAGGCTCCAGTGTGCTGGGATTACATGCATGCACCACCATGTCCAGTCTCAATCATTGTTCCATTGTGTCTGGGGGGGTGGGGCCGGTACAGCCTGCCCTGGATGGAACCCTGGTTCCTGCATCTGCCTAAGCAGGCGCTTTAATCTGCTGAGCTATCTGGCCGGCCCTTGTTACTTATTGATGATAGCCATTCTTTTTGGGGTGAGATGGAATCTCAGTGTTGTTTTAATTTGCATTTTTTGAATGATGAGTGATTCACTGTTGAGCACTTTTTCATATGTTCATTTGCTGTTTATACTCTTCTGTGAAGTCTGTTCATTTCAGGTGCCCATTTTTGGATTGAGTTTTTATATTGGAACACTCTAGTTTTCCTTCCTTCCTTCCTTCCTTCCTTCCTTCCTTCCTTCCTTCCTTCCTTCCTTCCTTCCTTCCTTCCTTCCTTCCTTCCTTCCTTCCTTCCTTCCTTCCTTCCTTCCTTCCTTCCTTCCTTCCTATATTCTGTATCCTAGTCCTTTGTCTGAGGAGTAACTGGTGGAGTTTTTTTCCCCGTTCTGTGGGTTGTCTCTTTACTCTGCTGGTAATTTCTTTTGCTGCCCAAAAGCTTTTTAACTTGGCGTGCTCCCCATTGTTGATTCTTTGTAGTATTTCCTGTGTGATTGTGTTTTGGTCATAGTTGTGCCTGTAACTCTGCCTTCTGGAGTTTTGCTATCTTAACACTAACCTTGGGGCACTCAATGTCGTTTTTTGGCAGATCACCTGACCTGCCGAGGGTTTTTCAAACTGAGCAATAAATAACCCTTTGTTGTACAAAGATACTGATTGTGGGGGGTTGATGCTGGTTGTTGCCACAGCATAATCTGAGCCATAAATAATTTAACCCATAGCCACATCTTCCAGAATAAGTGACTAAGGAGAGGTCAGTGAAGTTGTAGTCATAGAATAGTATGGTTGGTAATGACTATTAAGGTGAGTATGCTGTGTAGCCTATCTGCCTCCTGCTGTAAAAGGTGAGCTGCAGAGCCAGGTGTCATGGCGCATAGTGCATGATGAACTAGGAGAGGTTTCCTAGTACAGGAGTGGACTATAGCTCCCTTGAGAGTGGAGCAGAGAATGATGACTGCTGTAGCAGAGCCTTGAGTAACACAAACCAATATAGCAGACCCTCCAGCCACTCAGGAGCCAGAGGTGGGAGGATTGCTTAAGCCCAGGAGTTCAAGACCAGCCTGGGCGACCTAGAAAGACCTTGTCTCAAAAAAATCAAGTTGCAAAATTTGTTGGAGAGAAGGAATGATGACCTTTTCCACACCTACAGGGAAAAGTCTACATTTTACTCTCTGTGTAGTACAGACTGGCCTTGAGCTCACCATGGAGCCCAAGCTGGCGTCAAACTTACAGTGATCCTGCTACACCTAGTCGCTACACTTATGCCACCCAGTTCTATGTTACTTTTAAAAATAGTTATTTAAGATCTTTATTAGCAGATGCTTTTGTTTATTTTTCTTTTTTTCTGGCACTGGGGATTTCACATAGGACCTTTGTACTGAGCTGGGTTTTTTTTTTTTCCTTGTTTTTAGGCAAAGTCTTGCCAAGTTGCCTATTTTCCACAATGCCTCAGATTTGTGGTCTGTCTCCTTGAGCCTCCCAGAGTGCTGGAATTACTGGCGTATGCCCCCATGCTTGGGCTTGTTAATTTCTTTAGTAAGACTCAAGTTGTCTGAGTAGGTATGGTGGTATGTGTTGGTTGGGCCAGCTTATCAGGTGACAGAGTGGGAGGGTCACTTGAGCTCTCTGGAGTTCAAGACCAACGTGAATAACCACCTTGTCTCAAAAGAATCAAGTTGTAAACGTCTATTAAAATTGAAAATGAAATTCATAAAAGCTCAAGTTGGCCAAATAAGAGAAACAAATTTTAAGGCCTTTAAAAATGTACTGGGAAGTCAGTTTCAAAGAACCAAAATAGCTCATTGTTTTATTCTCCAAATGAGAAGACTTCAAGTAAATGCTGAAGACCATTCCCTGCATAGGTAGTAGTACAGTGTTAGGTATCTAGGCATTGGGCAGAAAGCGAGCACTTAAGGTCTTCAGCTCCCACCTTTCCAGTTCTTTGGTGGGCCCTCTTAGCATTTTCCACTGTTGGCCAGAAGCCTGGTCAGTAACACTGTTGACACGTATTTGATGTTATACCTGTTGTACACCTGAGAAGCCATGTGCGTGCAGCTAACTTTGGAGAGCCTGGAAGCTCCCAGGGCCATTGGTCACCACCACTTATTGCTTGTTGCTTAGGTGCACAGCACTTGAACTCACCGCAGTGGCGACAAGAGGTGGCTGCAAAACTACTGCAGTGGTTTACTCTGTGCTGCAGTTAGGGTTATGCAGCTGTGGGTTAATAGTGCGTCTGTGTGCTTGCTTACATTGCTCTGGGCTGGGAATGGTGCCATACATGATTTGTGAGTATGTTTGTACCGAGGTGTCTACATTTTACTTTTCTGTAAGAGATTTGTACATATGTATATCTTATGGTAGTAAGTGACAAGATAGTCTTACCTATGTCCTTACATGCATAACTTTTTCTTAATTTTGTGGTATTTCTGGGCTTTGTCTGCATGTTTTTATTTTTATTTTTATTTTTTTTTTTTCTTTTTGTTGGTACTGGGGATTGAACTCTGGACCTTACTTAGGCTTGCCAGGCAGGCGCTTCCTGCATGTTTTTAAAAATCCCCACAGACTCTCTTTCCCCAAAAAGAAGGAAAATATGATCCATATACATAGAACTGTGCATTTCAAACCTGTGTTGTTCAAAGGCCAATTGTGTGTGAAAAGCGGAACCTCTGGCTGTGAGAGAATGTTGTTGTCAGGGAGACCTTTCGGGGGATAAGGCAGACTTCATGTTTAATTTAAAAATGAGCAATGCCTTCATTTTCTTTGTGTCTTGGTATGCTGGAGTTGCTGATTTAAAACCCTAAAAGTTAAAATGAATTGTGGAAGTAGAAGCATTGGCCCATTCGTGAGGGTGCAGTCTGTTTACCCAGGTTTCCATTTGTTCTCAAGATGATAAAGAGAAGGTATAGCGAGTTGCACTTCAAGGGGCTACTTCTGTGCCATTCCAGGACAGAAAGGGGAACAGAAGCTTCTAAGAGGTTCTTGGTGAAGGCAGTACCAGAATTTGGATACCAAGTCTCTGCCCTTTTCTCCTCCTGTGACCCTTTTGGGGGAGTTTCCATGTGACAGTTTCTTACCAGGACCAAGGCAGGGGTTCTTAATGAAGCATCCACTAACAGATTGTCTGTTTCTATCCCAGAGTATGGCTTGCAGATAGTGGCCTTGTAGGGGCCACTGTTCCTGAGGTGAAGATTAGATGATGTGAAGTGACAGCCAGTGCTTTTTCTGCAAGGTGTATGTATAATCTGCATTGAGGAGCAGAATTCTTTCTAACATGGTTCATATATGTTTGTATTTTGTTATTGTTCTTTTTAAAATTTTTTAATTAATTTTAATGAGAAATAGCAATGAGAATTTCAAAACAGGTTAGTAGGATAGTTTCAATAATTAATACATTTCATATTGTTGTCTTCATAGTAGTCCTTCAGAAGACAAGATGCAGATATGATCTCTTGTCTAAACAATATTAGTTTAGACAAATCTTTCTTCTCACAGAACTAAGAGAAAGTAGCCGTGTATCCTATTTTGTGTGTATACACACACACACACACACACACACACACACATACACATTTCACTACAAAATGGTCTTTCATTTATATCGCCTTTTTGTCTCGTCAGAGATGGGTGTTTCATTGCTGTTAGAGAAGCTGTATTTGGAGGTCTTTAAAGAAGCTTTTCATACTTGATGCCAGTTCAAATATTGTAGGTACTTGAATTCAGCAAAATATCCCAATGCAGTCCATTAGTCCATGATAGTTGTGGGTTTTCAGCAGAACTGGCAATTGTCAGAAGTTGTTGACTTGAGCCTTTTATAGCTCAGCATATTAATATGGCATTACTTTCTTCTTTTTTCAGAACCAGGGATTGAACTCAGGCCCTTGCGCTTGCCAGGGAAGCGCTTATTCCACTGAGTCATCTCCCCAGCCCCGGCATTACTTTTTATACCTCGTGGTTATACTTTTCTGTTGGATGGTTAAGACCAAATTAAAGCAAGACCTATATAACTAAAAATGTAGCTTTTGTATCTGACAAGGTCAATCAAATCCCCCTGAGGATTTACCTTGGAATCATGTATAGCACCTTATGAATCTTTTGTCAGTGTCAGCCATCTGGATGAGTCATGGCCATTGCTTGACCAATTTGTTCTCTGTGAAAGCCTGAGAGAATGTTTTCCCTCTAGGTGACACTCCTTAGGCACACTGTACATTGTTGATCACTTTCCTCTGTGACTCCATTATCTCCTTGATCAGAAAATTTGGGACACCACTGAGTGCAGGATGCTACAGCTCAGATTCTCTTATGTTCTGGGTCCTCACTGACCTTGAAGGGCTAGGGCCACAATATTGGCTATCCTTGTAGCCTTTTTCTCTGATTTTTGATCTGTAAAAATCAGATGTGGTACTTTTATACAATGGAGTATTACTCAACTATAAAGAATAATAAACTCTAAGCCTTCATATATAAGTGAATGCAACGTGAAGATATACTCCTAAGTGAAGTAAACCAGACCCACATGTGTAAGTATCATATTGTCTCCCTAATATAAGAATTCAAAAGAAGAAATAAAAATTGAAAGGTATAACACAGTTAAATGGAAAGTGAGAACTTAAAGATTAAATAATGAAGAGAATGAAAGTAGAAAAATTAGGAAATATGGCAGGGGCAAAACCATACATTTGTATGAACAAGATTCTTAAGGCAGTGGTCCTAAGAATCTTCATCAGGTTTTTGAAAATAGCAGTTAATGGGTAGAATTCACAACCTGACCAACTCTGTATGCTGTTTCTGTGAACTAAGCAACTACACTGAAGATAGCAGTGTGTAACACTAAAACCATGCTTGAAATACCTGTCATTTTGGTGTTCTAAATGCATACTGCTTCTAACATTATATTATTGCCATACTTTCTTTAAAGTAAATGTTTTTGGGGAAGATGGTGGTTGGAGCTGGCTTCCTGAGGTGGGCAGCCTCTGCTCTCCTGCAGAACCGCCCGCCTTCCTGCCTGGGAGCTGTCAGCTCCGGCCTGGTTCTATCCCAAGAAATGTTGTAGATCATTATGAAAAAAGCTAGAAATGTAGGGTCTCTTGACAAGACGTCTAAAAATGTTGGAACTGGATTGATGGGTGCTCCGGCATGTGGTGATGTCATGAAATTGCAGTTTCAAGTGGATGAAAAGGGGGAGTTCATGGAGGCCATGTTTAAAACTTGCAGCTGCTGTTCTGCGATTGCTGTCAGCTCCTTGGCCACCGAGTGGGTGAAGAGGAAGATGGTGGAGGAAGCCTTAACCATCAAAAGCATGGACATTGCTAAGGAGTTCTGCCTTTTACCTGTGAAACTGCACTGCTCCATGCTGGCAGAAGATGCTATTAAGGCTGCGCTGGCCAATTGCAAACTGAAGCAAGAACCCAAGGAAGGAGATACAGAGATGAAGTGAACCCTGGGCGAGGCTCCCGCGGGTTGCGTAATGTGCCCACTGCCACACAAACACTTTCAGCTTTCAGAAGCTCCTCGCACTGCTTAAAAAGGAGCTGTGAGATGCGCACAATATTTCTCATCCACCTTGCATCTCTAAGGAAGCAAAATACACAATTTGATTGTTCTGCATCCTGTGTTTTCTTTCAGTTCACTTTATCGTCTTAATGCATATATTTAGTATATTTTGAAGTACATGCGTGGCCTCAGAATGGAAATCAGCAGTTTTAAGTTCTGGTAGCCTGCAAGGTGCGTGTCTTATTTCACCCATATGTATTTTAGGGAAGGCTACCCAAATGCTGTGGTCTGTTTACTTGATAGAGCCAATGATTGTATGTAAAACAGATCTCTCTCTCTCTCTCTCTCTCTCTCTCTCTATATATATATATATATATATATATATATATATATATATATATATATATGAACTCAGAAGAAATAAAAATTGAAATTTTATTTCAGTTCTATTCAGTACCTTATGTACCTTGGAACTGTTGTATCTACCTCATTTCTCTCAGAAGTAGAACTTGAGAAGGTCCCTCTCTGGGCCCTGCAAAGCTTTCTTCCCTCGTTGTGCGCTGTAGTGTCAGTGCTCCTTTTCCCCAGCACTGTACTTCACAGATTTCACATGTCTTCTCCATGACCTTAGGCCCTCTGACTGCACAGCTAACTTGTTCCTTCCTAGTGGTCTGGTGCTTGGTTGTGTCTTCCGCATACGCATATTTCCTAACACTGTTCTGTTTCCTTGCTCCTTGGAATACCGAGTATATAAGGGCAAGTATCCCCATACTAAATTGCATTTCTTTTCCCTCCACGTTTGGATCCTCTTTCTCCCTTTCTGCTTGCTTTTGCAGAACTCCTTTAAATAGGACCATTTTTCATGGTGTCTGCATCTCATCATACAGCAGCTTCTCAGCCTGAGTGCATGAGATGTTTTCTGAAACCTAGTAGGAAGATAGGGGACTAGTTCAGTCCAACAGATTTTGAAGATTAGGCATTGGGGTTTCAGCTTTGGCCTGATTACTTTCAGTGGCCACTCCTGCCCATGCCATTATTGAACCTGAGGCTTCCTGTCCTAGACAGATTCTATCCAGGCTATGTTCCCATCTGTCTGTGAGTTGACCATGCTGACCTTGAACTTGTGGAGCTCTGGGCTTTGCCTCCCAAGAGGCTATGATTATAGGCATGTGCCACCATGACGCGTGGCAGCACATTTTTAAAGGAATAATATCTTCATTATTTAAGACTTCCATAAGTCTTCAATGAAGAGGGTCTGTCACAGAGGTATTTTCATAGAAAGATGCAAATCTAGCTCTACTTTCTTAATGAGTAGATTCTTTATTTCACTACTTCCCCTCATCAGTGAGAAGTCCAAGAATTACTCTCTGTGACTTCTAAACTGTTCATCTCACTTTAATCCTGATAATCTCTTTTATTCATGAGTTACTAGGAGTATTTGTTAGGAACATTGAAAAATAATAATGAACTTGACATGATTAGAGAGAGTGGCTTACACTGAAGATGGAAAAGTGGCTTGGAAAGAAACTAGGTCGTGGCTGTTCATTTAATAACTGACCACTCTGTAATTATAGTTTCAAATGTAGGGCTCAGGCATAAGTCTTCAATGAAGAGGGTCTGTCACAGAGGTATTTTCATAGAAAGACGCAAACCTAGTTCTACTTTCTGAATGAGTAGATTCTTTTTTTCACTACTTCATTAATGAGTAAATTGTTTCTTTTTTTGGGGAAAAAAAAAATGAAAAATAAAACTCAGGACCTTGTATTTGCAAGGCTGGTGCATGTGCCACTGAGCTATAGTGAGTATCTATGTGTATCAGACACCAGTTTAAAAATCTGTGAATGAAGAAATTAGTGAACATAGACCTTTAGTTCATTGAACAAAAGGAAAGGATACAAGGTCATGGAAGAATTTTTTTTTAAGATGAAAAATGCTTGAATATATTTTATAAATTAAAGAGATTGTTTTATTAAAAATTTATATTAAAGAATCACTGGTAAAGAGGCTTACTTTGTAATGAGATTTCATATAGACCACAGGGCAATGGGATCAGTTTCAGATAGGTTGGTTTCTTTGGGATAATGAAGAGATTTGAACATAGGGTAGGTAGAAGTAAACTTACAATTTAGGAATTGGATTCTCAGAAGAAAAATCCTAGACAACCTCCAGTGTTTACTCTGGAGTAGGTAGTAGGGTCTCAATGGGAGGTAGAAGTGAGAACTAGATGGGTTACCAGGTGATGTAGGTGATGGCAGTGGACAGCATCAGGGAACTGGTGAAGAATTTGCAGAGCTGTAGAGGCTGGTGGTGATACTAGTTCGTGCAATTATATCATCATTGTTTTCCAGTGTCACTTAGCTTTCTTTTCAAGGAGTTAGTTACTCTAGGAAAGTGTATAGGTTGGTCTTCTAGTTGTCAGATCAAATCAAGTGCTGGGTTGCTGCAGCCAGTGCTGCTCTTGAACTTCTTGAGGCGAGGCCACAAGAGAGTGAAGAAATACAGACCAGTTAGAGAAGGCTGGAATCGGATGGAGCTGTCTCTGCTGTTGGCAAGAACCACTCCATAATCACGGTGTGTTTATTTATTTGTGTGTGGATTGATGTCAGGTGAAACCCCTTTGCCTAAGATCTAACTCACTTCTCTGGCCCCTGATCTCAGGGCTGGAACGCTTCACCTCAGCACTCCATGCCTTCGGGGTACTCAGCTCTGCACGTGTGAACGATTTCCAGCTCAGGCACTCCTGACAGTGGGTCCTTTGGAATCCAGTCTGGATAGGAAGAGAAATGAGAAAGGAAGGGACCCAGTAGATTAGGAGGAGGAGAAATCTGGGGAGCCAAAGTCTCAGTGATCAGATGGGTAGGAAACCAGGGCAAATGCTGGAAGCTAGGGAAGTGGTGTATGCTTACATTAAAGACAGTGGCATGGTGGGCAGTGGTGTTGAAGACCTAAGAAAGAAAGAATTGTCTCCTAGGCTTTGGGGCTTAAGTGATCAGGTATGGAAGGTGAGAAATGCTATTTTACACATTAGTTAAGAATTTCTCTGGGAAGATTAGGTTTCTGATAGGAGGGACAGGATGTTCTGTACGATGTTCAAGGCACAGCTGGGATTGCGGAGGACTTTATAGAAAGGTTCTGGACTGAGATAAATTGTGGTTTATAAAATTGAGTATAATTTTCTCTTACTGGTCCAGGTTGCTGTGTGATAGATCCCTACACAAGTTAGGGAAGTGAAGAATAGCTTTTTACTTTGGAGAGATTCATTCTGTCATTTGCTAGACACTTTGTCTTGTATGGTAAGCTTATAGTTGTGAATGCCTCTCCCATTAACATGTATGGCCTAGGGCTTGCGTCTGTGTATTCTTATGAGTTGGGTAAGTCAGCATGTCTTGGACTGCGGTGCGTGAGATTGAACATATGATCATATTCATGTTGCAACTTAGTGATTGCAGCTCACGTGTAACTGTTCAATGATCCTATGATTACCAGCTTTAATTTAACCAGTTCTCACAAATTGGTCATGTGGTTTTAAAAGATCCTTACAAATAAATGTTTTTGTGGATAACACTAAAAATCCAGTGGTAAGTAGAATAACAAAACAGTTGTAGAGCTGCATGCATCCTTCTGTTGTTTCGAGCTGTGTTAAATGATAAAGTTAGTGACCAGTTAGATTACCAGGGATGGAGGCTGATGGTGATGGGGAAAGAGGAGGCAGGAGTTCAGAGGACACGTGGTCGCAGTCCTGTGGGATGAGTAAGTCTAGGGTTCCACTGTGTAACAGTGGAACAGGAGGACTGTAGTTGATTGTGTGCTGCATTGCATACTAGTGATCCGTCAGAGTAGATGTCAGGTATGCACATGTGGAAGAGAACTGCGTGAAATGGTGGGTACCGTAATTTGACTGTAATAATCGCTTCACTGTGTATCTATGGGAAAACAAGTATATTGAAATTCTATATCTTAAATAAAAATAATAAAATAAGATCTAAAATGCAAATAACTACCACATCGAGCTTACAAGAAGTTAGAATTGTCAAAAGAAGTATTTACAATATATTCTCACATTTACTAATGTTAACAATAAACCCTGAGAATCTAGGACTTGAAGACAATCCTGCAATAATTTTGGTCAGGGTTTAAGTCATTAGATGTTTAGTGCACTGCAAAATTTACCTAACATAGCCACAAATGCTTTGAACTCTGCATTTTCCAATTCAGTAGCAAAAGACAAAACCACCTATCATTGGGGAAATACTTTTTTTTTCTGCAGTAAAACTGGGTGAAATAATATGGGGACATAATAAAATGCCATTCTTTGTTACTAGATACTGTTTAGTGGAGCACAGACAGTACTGATAAAGAGTTAAAAGGGAGAAAACTTGCAGGTATAAACTTTGCTGTATTAGGTTGAAAGATGCTTTATAATATTTAAAGCATATAGAGATGTCCCAGAATGGCAGCAGCGACCACACCAGTTTCCAGAATGGTGCCAGCATAGACCAATTATTCCTCACAATCAGGGTTAGAGTGTTCAGTGATCCAGGCACTCGACCCCTACAACCAAGAGAGAAGAAAACCTGGCTACTGATCCAGCCGACAGCAGACCTTGGCATCATCCACTTATCGTTGCTTTTAGGCACATTCAGAATGCCAGAGTTGAGTTAAGAAGACTTCTACCTTGATTTCAGAAGAAGACCTGGGAGGCCAGGCAGTGTGCCCCAGAGAGGGCAGTGTGTAAAGCTGTGAGTAAGAAGCCTATTCAGTGGAAACCCCAACAGTTTGTGAAAGCCAGGAATGTGCATCATCTAAGAGAAACTGCAAGAAAGGAGCAAAGCCTAAGAGAGATGCCATGGGAGCTTCCACCTTGAGTGCTGTGGGGGTTGAATCCATGTAAGGCCTTTGGAACTCACAACTCATCACAGATTGTTTTGGATGTTGCACATGGAATTGCAGGACTTAATGTTTGCCCTGCTGGATTTTGGACTTGTGTTGGTCCCAGTGCTTGGTATCCTGTGTGTGCCTTTTGGAATGATAATATTTATCTTGTGCCTTTGGATGTTGCAAGTGTCTTAAGTTTTCATTTGTGCAGGGGCTCACAGTTGAGAGTTTGCCTTGGATCTTGGAGGAGACTTGAGACTTGGACTTTTCAGCAGTGCTGAAACTGTTGGGACTTTGGCAACTCTTAGAGATGGACTAGAATGTGTTTTGCATAAAGGGATGAGCATGAGTCTTTGGGGGGTCCATGAGTAGAATGTTATGATTTGTGTACAGGGGTCCCCCCAAAACCTTGTGCAGTCATGGGGCAGCTTTCGGAGTTTGTGATTGATTATTGTTTGTGTGGATGCTGCACCCCCCTGGGGCAGGTAATTGCATTTTGATGCGAGGAGGAAAGAAATTGGCTGCTTGAGCTTCTGCTACTCCTCTCTGTGCTCTTGCTCTTCGCTGCCACCATGAAAGGTTGCTCTCTGCTATGTGCCATGCTGCTTTGGAGCCAGCTGAGTATGGACTGAAACCTCCAATAACTGTGAGCTAAATAAACCTTCCTTAAAGAAAAAATAAAATAAAGCATATAGAGTATTTGTCAAGGATCTGTTAAACAAAAGAGTAGGCAGTTACTTTTGAAACTTCCTAAGGGAAAGAGATACCACGATTTGTTCGCAGGTGGGTTTTTTTGGAATTGGCTGTGTAGGGTTGCCACTCCTGAAGTGACTGGCATTATACTGTGGAATAGTGTAGCTGCTGTCATGTCCAAAACGAGGTGCTATGCTAGTATTGAGACTAGAGCTGCCTAGAGTGATAGCATGGGTGATTTTTTAAAGACATGACCTTTAGAATGATTTTCACAGTACTTCTTAGTGAGATGAGAGTGGCCATTGTGATTGTTTGTACCTACTGAAATTTGTTTATATCTTGGAGCATGATAAATGAGAGAGTCCTTGAATCCAAAGATGTGTGCCTTCCTTTCACAGAAATGCTGTTCAAGTTGCCTTGCTCTTCTTTTTCTTGGTGATAAATAGCTATCAGCACTGTGCAACCCAGCGTATATTTTGTAAAAGCTGTTGGTTTAAGGAAAAGATGACATTTCAACTAAGTGACAAAGTAACTGCTTTCTGAAAGACATTTTTGCTATGTGGAGATGATTTTGAAAATAGGCACTGGGAAATATTTCCATTGTTATGTGGTTTTTGTTTTTCCCCCAAACAGTGTATATCATCTAGAAAAGTTCATATTGATGTAGTTGGAGGCAGTTTCCCTACATTTTGAATGTATTCAATCAACATGTAAAACTTTCTAATAAGGAAAAATACAAATCTTCCAGATGAATTTTGGTAAAATACTTGTTTGTAAATGGTAGATAAGACTAGCAGAATGTGTTTTTGTAAGATATTTTTTCAGCTATATCAGCCTTTATAAACCAAGTATCAGAATAAAGTGGGCCTTGAACCACACTTTGGAATTGTCAGATCAGTAAGAATTAGGGTAATAATGCTTAGTCATTCATCTTGTCAAAATATTAATAGTTATGGGGATTTATTGCATGAATGCATGTAACACTGAGGATTAAACCCACAGCTTTATTTCTACAAGGCAACAACTTTACTATTGAGCTACATATCCCGGCTTTTACATTTTACTTTGAGATAGGCTCTTGCTAAGTTGCTTAGGCAGGTCTCAAACTTATTATTTTTTTTTTGCAGAACCAGAGATTGAACTCAGCGCCTTGTGCTTGCCAGGCAAGTGCTTATTCTACTGAGCTATCTCCCTGGCCCCTGGCCTCAAACTTGTGATCCTCTTGTTTTAGCTTCCCAAATAGCTGCTGTTACAGGCTGTGCCACTATATCTGGGTAGTTCTATACTTATTATTTTTATGTACCTTTGATAAATAAATGAATTTATTTTAAACATTTTGTTTTATTCTTTTAAGTTCTATTGTGTTTTCTTACTCAAATATTCATGTAATAGCATACAGGTATTTTATGTAAAATATATGTGCATGTTGGGGTTCTGTGCCCAAATAATTTTTAGAAATTTTACAGTCAAAATGTGTGAAGCTCTCTAGACTCAGGGGTGCCTAGGATTGTAGGGCACTTTCCAGTTTATAAAATGATTTTGCACATTTGTTCTACCTGGAATCTCAGTAACAACTGTCTGAAGTAGGGAGGTGTCCTTATGCTGACTTTGCAGAGGGGGACAGAAGGTCAAAGTACTGAAATGACTGGTGCAAGGTCAACAGCTGGTCAGGGCGGCTTCTTGGCTTCAGCACAGGGCTCGCCACTAGGCAATGGCCTTTCCATTTGGTCTGCTTACTGCCTTTTTTCTATTTTGAGTCCTCAGGTGGTTGCTTTCTTCTCTCCCTCTCTCCCCCTTGAGCCCTTTCTTTTCCTACTTCTTTCCTATTTTCTCTTCAGATTTCAGTTATATGATAAGCAAGGAGATGGGCAAAAAAAAAAAAAAAAAAAAGGTAAATTATAAATTGGGAAGAAAATGATGACACCAGCCTGGAAGAGCACATGTCAGTGGTGAAAACACAAGTAGTAGTGAGAGCCCAAAAGTCAAATGATTGCCTTTGGCATGGAAAGCCTTTGGCAAAGGAGCCAAGAAGATGTAGTCTAAGCAGACACTGTGCTCTGGCATGAGGTGGTCTGGAGACGACTAGAAAGCACAGTGGATGTAGATGAAGTATACACAGTTCTGTGGTTTTGTAAGCATTGTCTTAAATGTGGTGAACTAATAATTGGTTTTATTTTGATTATTGTTTCTGCTTTTGATTTTAATAAAATTTTGCATAGTGAAGCTTATGTTGATTTACTCAGTATATATAACAAAATGAACAATTCTGTACAGGCACAGAAAGGTGCTGGTTGCTTGTCTGCTACTATAGCTATAGAGAAAGTGGGAATAATATAGTAAATAGAATATATAATTGGGTCAGGAAAGTGATTAAAAAGGCAGCACAAAGGCTATACTTTCAGGGATCATTTCTATAGTATGTTACTAAAAAGGCAGCACAGTTTTAGACATCATTGTCTAGGGCACTCAGTGCCCATAATCTAAGAATATAGAGATTTATTTAGCAAATTAAATGCAGCTGTAATAAGCTTCTTTAAAAGTGTATTTTGCCTATGGCTTCTATAGCTTTTTTATATTACAGATTTAAGTCATGGCTTGCTTTTAGCTTAGCTTAGTGGTAACAAAAATGGAAATAATGTACATCAGTAAAACTTCCATAGGAACTTTAACTGCTTGGAATATTGTATATATGGCTTATAAAACTTCCTGGATATTTCCTAGCATGATAATCCAGAATAAATGGTGCTGATGGGCATAGATTTTCTGTGGTAAGAATGGACAGCTGAGGAAATTCCATTATGGCAGTGAAAAGGAGACCAAGTTCTTGCTCTCTGTCTAAGGTGTTTCCCAGGTGAGTGGTTGTATGGCTGCAGTGGTAACAGAAACCACCTGCAAATGCAACCCAAACAAGATGAAAAACAGATGAAACAGAACAAAGGAAGCTAGACTAAGACACATGTTGATTCCCCATGTCCACACCCCTTGCAGACCAGGTATGAAGACCGCCATTTGTGAAATGCCCAAAGCACTGCCTGGGTAAAATCCCTGGGGTGGAACTGCGGTGTTTTGGGTCTCGAGGCATTCCTGCTACAGATCTTGGCAAAGGCAAGATGGTGTGAAGGAGAGGCTGCCTCCGGTGCTAGGCCCTGTGGGGCTCACAAGCCACATGGGCAGTCACCTTGGCCACCCACTAGCCTCAGTTTAGCTTGTGTCATTGGCCTGGCGCAGTGAGGCAGCTTTGGCCTAGATAGACTTGGCGGACCGAGACAGAAGTGGCCAGCACTGAGGTGGTGAGAGAGTGGCTGCGTGGCCTTTCAGGTCCTCCTCCCACTATGCCACCCTGGATGTATTGGAGGCTGCAAACCAGAGTAAAGTCTGGAGAGCCAAGGCAGCTGGCTTGCAGGGAGAGAAATAGTACAGATTTCAGGGTCTGTGGAAGCCTGACTCCTTCCTGACACTTGGGTACTGCTGGCATGCAGGTTGGTAGAAGATTAGGGAAATTGCTCTGAAACAGTTAGAGGCTGTGGTAATGGGAGCCCAGGGACGGGGCAGTAACTCCCAGGAGAAAGCACAGAACCTCCTCAGGACCACAGTATAGTGTGAACTGGGACTCCGCGACCGAGATAGCAAGCAGCTTAGACCCCCTGCAGAGTCTTGGGAAAGTATATGGAGCTCTGTAGACAGCTGTGCTGACAGCCTGCCTGGAGATGTTCACCACAGCCAACAGCAGGACAGTCTTCATGTCTGTATATACATGTATAGTTTATTGAATGTCATTAGGTTTGATCTTTTATATATAAGTATGTGTCTATTTGTATTAATTTTGTATATATAAATGCAGATATTTTTATATTAGGTTTCTTTTGTTGTTGTTGTTAATTTATGTATTTGGTACAGGGTTTCACTATGCAGCTTGGACTCCTAGTGATCCTCCTGTTTTCAGCCACCCTGGGATTACAGGTGTGCGCCACCATGGCTGGACATGTTTGCCACCTCAGCATGTCCCAGAGGTGGGGTCCATGTGGCATGTGGGACCAAAGAATGAACCAGTAATATTGTAAATTATAAAAATATTATCATCAAACATAATTTTTTCATCTTCATGTTCTTTTACTTGTCTTTCTTTTTTGTTTTGTTTCCCTTCTCCTGATTCCCAGCCTCTTCTCCATCTTTACGATTCTTGATCTTACTAGGCTGTTGAAAGAGTCAAAAACTGTTTAAATAATTCTGGTATTATGTGTTGGTATGTGGTTGGCTCCTTGGCTGTTGGTAGTACTGGTTTTTTCTTTCTCCCCTGGCAATGCTAGGGACAGATGCGAGCACTCCAGAGTGTCAAGTAGATGTCAGAACACATCCATTCCCAAAGCCAAGGACACATCACAGAGGAGTCCACTTACTGAAGACATCCCTACAATAGTGCTTTTTTATCTCATCAGAGCCACAGTCTTCCATACAAAAACACAATAATCATGGGAAAACAAGATGGCCCTAAAATTCATAACTCCCTCAAAACAGATCTCATCAACTATAAAGGGATAAAGTGCCAAAGAAGAAAAAAAACAAATGATGAAAATGATTGAAGAGATCAAGAAGTCAAAAATAAGCAGAAGAGTGAAAGAATTGCTAGGATGATCGTTCAATTTAAGGAAGCTGTTGAATTGAATATTCATTCAGATAATCAAGTCTAGAGAAGAAGCAGGCAACTAAATGAATTGGAGAAGACAGTGCAGGATGTAAAAACACTTCAGTAAAGAATTAGAAAATATGAAAAGAAATGAGGCAGAACTTCTGGAAATTAAAAACTCAGTTGAATGTTTTGTCAATAGGCATGGTCAGTTAGAGGATAGAGTGAATACCACTACTTGAGGACAAAGTTGCTTTAGGTCAGTTTACTGAAGTGATAATCAGAAACCAGCAAGACAATCTAAAGATGACTCAAGAACTCCTAAATGATTATAGAAGAATAGAGTTTAAGATTATTGGAATTCAGGGAAGATTAAAGTTAGAATCCAGTGGCATAAAAAAATTAAGTGAAATTATAGAAAATCTGGGCAGAAAGTTGTACATGCAGGTAAACGAGGCATTTAGAATCCCAAATAGTCACAACTAAGAATCACTCTGTTAACACAAAATCCCAGAAGTTTAGAACAAAGACTGTTAAAAGCTATTAGGGAAAAACATCAAATAATTTATTAAGGCAAGCCATTAGAATAATAGCAGATTTCTCAATGAAAGCCTTAAATGCCAGGACAGCTTGGAGCAAAGCAGTGAGCCCTAAAAGAAAATAATTGTTAATCCAGATTACTGCGCTGTGACTTGAAAAATTACCTCAAATCCATAAAAGTCATTTGTGACCAACCTATCTTAAAACTGCACCGGGTGGGAGGAAACTGAAAGCATTCCCTCTGAAGGCAGGAAGGAGACAGTGTGTTCCCTCACCGCTCCTGCAGTGTTGTACTTGAAACCTTAATGATCAGGCAAGAGGAAGAAATAAAAGGGTATGTACACAAAGGAAGTATCAAATCATCCTTATTTGCAGATGTCCTGTTCCTTTACATGGAAGACCCAAAAACTTTGCCAGATCACTCTTAGAGCTAATTTAAAAATTCAGCAAAGTGGCATGGTATAAAATTAACAAAAAACTCCTTTGTTTTTCTGTGCCAGTAATGAATCCACTGGGAAAGAAATCAGGAAAACAGCCACAGTCACAGTAGTTTAGAAAAGCTTAATATGCAGGTGAACAAGGAGGACCGCTACAATCAAAATAGTAGTACCTTGAAGGTGTTAAGAAATGGAACAGCCTCTAGTTTCAGATAGACAGAATCAATGAGAATTACATGGCCACACTGCCAAAGTTATATGTAGATTTAATGCAGTCACTTAAAACACCAAAGACATTCTTCACAGAAGTAGAAAAAAAATCCTAAATTTTCTGTGTAATCAGAAGGAGACTAAAATACTTAAAACAGTCCTGAGTAAAAATAGCAAAATTGAAAGTACTATAATCCTAGATTTCAAGTTATACTGCAAAGCTGGTGGACTGGCCAGATGGCTCAGTGGGCTAAAGCACCTGCTCAGGCTCAGGGACTGGGATTTGATCCCTGGTCTCCGGGGCACACTGAGTCTGTGACTAAGGCTGAGCATGGTGGCATGTGCCTGTAATCTTAGCGCTTGGGAGGCCGAACACTAGGAGCCTCCTGAAGATAGTGTAGGGAGACCCTGAAGGGCCTATGTTCAATACATTAAAAAAAAAGTGCTGACACAAAAATAGATTCTAGCCTAGTAGAATAGTGAAGAGGAGACAGAAGCAGCCTCCGGCACCATGAGTCATCTGATCTTTGTGGTCTTTTTGAGAGGCCACAAAATAAGCTAGAGAAAAGATAACATTAGTGGGAAAACTGGTTACTTACATGCAGAAGAATAAAACTAGTCACATCTCTCTCTCTTGTGCTAACATCAGATTAAAATAGGTCAGAGGTGGCTATAAGAACAGAAACATTGTGACTGCTAGAAGTTGACGTTGAGAAACTCCTGCGTTCACAGGTAGGCACCCAAAACTTCATGAATAGAACTCCAGTACTAGAAGAAATTCCAGAGAATCAAAAATATAAAATATACGAAGTCCCCATGCAATCAAGAAAACAACCACCAGTGAAACAGCAGTTTTAGTAGAATGGAAAAAAAATTTGCCAGCTACTCTTACGATAGATGACTAATAGTTAGAATACAGAAAACTTTAAAAAGCAGTCCATAAATAACTGATTCAAAAAATCAAAACAGTGGGTAAATGAACTGAGTAAACACTTTTCCAAAGACATGCAAATGACCAGTTAGTACTGTACTTTAAAAAATGTTTAGCATGGTTAGAAATCAGTAAATCAGAATAACTCAGATTCTGTCTTAACTCCAGTTAGAACATGTGTCAAGGCCCAGGAGATAGTTCAGTGGTCTAAGCGCCTGCCTAGCAAGTGCAAGGATCTGAATTCGATCTACGGTACTGCATGCTGTGCTGGCCTTTGCTGGGGCAGCTGAGATAGGTGGAACACAAGTTTGAGCTGCGTAAGCGAGACCCTGTACCAAGTACATACATAAATAAAAAAGATTTTAAAAAAAGATTGGCTGTTAGCAGGAATACAAAATACAGCAAGTGCTAGTGACTATGTGGAGATCAAGCTGTTGGCAGTAATATAGACTAGTGCAGCCACTATGGAAATGGGAATAGAGAGTCCTCAAAAACCTAAAAGTAGAAATTCCACTTGACCCAGCCATACCTGCCCTGAGTGTGCCCGAAAGGGCTGAAGAGATGGCGTACTGTCGTGATTGTATGCTGCGTGTCTGTCCAGGGCCATTCACAGTGCTAGGCACGCCCTCCTCCACTGGTGGCTAGTGAAAGGTGCTATACATCTGGAGGGGAGTTGTCTTCGGTTGTGGTGAGGAAGGAACTGATACCGTGATCAGGAAAATGAATGGATCTTGAGCCCATGCTAAGAAATAGGCCAGACATGGAAGTTAAATGCCTTGTCGTTTTTGTGTATAAGTTCAAACTATAAACAATAAAATAAAAGGTATAAAAATCAAGAAGGCAAGGTTTTTGGAGAGTGGTGTCAGAGGCAAGGAGATTGAAAATGATCGAATATATTCCCAGAACTATAAATATCACACACATCTGCTAATAGAAAATAATTGTTGAAAATAGAAGAAAACTCCCTGGACTCGGTTGAACACTGTTTTTACCTCTTATTTTTCTTTCTTTCTTTCTTTCTTTTTTTTTTTTTTTTTTGGTTTAGTTTGTTACATTCGCAGGAGAAATACCAGAATGGTGTAGGAAAAGTTTGAATCAATATTGAAAGTATCTATGCCTTCACTCTAAGATAAATGAAAAAATCTTCTGAAACTTATGATAGTTTCAGTAGCTTAGAAGATGTTGGGATTTCACAGCATTGAGAACCCTAGACCTGGGCTCAGGTCATTTGGGTCTTGTTCACAGTGGCTGTGTTGTTGAGTTGCAGTGACAAGGGGCAGGTCATTTCAGCTGCCTGTGCTGGTGTAGTGGTAGAGATGCGATGCATGTGCCATGCATACTTGAACTCAGGTGGTTGAGCTTTGGCATGTGAGCAGAGGGCTTACAGAGCTGGGTGGGCATGGCTCTGTGTAGTCGGAAGGCTCGAGGCAGGAGAGGAGCTCTGTGCCACGCCTTGGAGGAGTGTGCGGTCATTGTCGTTGCGTGCTGCTGAACCAGAGGACGGGGATGAGGCTTAGAGAGCCCCTGGCCCTGGGTGGGCAGCTTTCCTCAGGGTAATACAGCCATCCTGTATCTTCCTTCTGGGTGTGCAATAGATACACATGTGCCATCTGGAGAGATCAGATGCTAACTGGGTGGCAGTGGACCTTTCCTTCACTATCAGGGTGTCCTGCACAGCTGCTAGTCAGCTACTCGCTAATGTGCCAGCATGCTGTTTTGTTCCTCATGAGTCTTACTTCTGAAACTGTATTTTTGGCACTTGTGCATATTATTAATTAAATAATTTTGTTCCAGCTTGCACAGGCCAGTGGATTGTGAGTATAAAAGGAGAATTATTGTTTCTATTACGGAAAGTTGAAAGTTTTTGTTGAAATGGGAGACTTGCCTTGTTGCCTCAGCTGGCCTTGAACTCCTGGGCTCATGTGAGCTTCACAGTGCAACCTTTGGCATGGCTGGGCTTCCAGATGCGCACCACAGCACGCAGTGTAGAGTGTTCCTCAGGAAGGTCTGAGAGGTGACCATTGAGCAAATGGGGAAACTGAGTGAGATTTGAATAAGATTCCTGGAAGATGAGGAAAATATTGTGAGATTATGGACTCGCCTTGCTTTCTATGCGTCTTTAAATCCACATTATAAATTAAAGTAGTAAAACCGGACTATGGATGATACATCGTGTACATGAATATGTTATGTTTTAAATTAGATTGTATGTATGTATGGTTGGTTACCTACTTTCTGTTGGCCAGCCAGTTCCAGGCCTGAAAGTTCAAGGGCTTTTTTTTATTGGATAGTTGAAGATGGTCAGGTTGTATACAGATGTCATGTCAGGAAAATGACCTTTGTAATATTTTTAATTAAAAAACCATTTATTTATTTGGGACAGGGTCTTGCAGGTCAGATTCATAGTGATCCTCTTATTCCAGCCTCCCCAGTGCTGAGATTAAAACTGCCCTGCCACGCCTAGTTTTGGTGGCTGCCACTGCCTGTGGTACTGGGGATTGAATCTGGGTCCTTGTGTTTGCCAGACAGATGCTTAGACTGCTGTGTCATCTTATCTCCCCAGCCCTGGCCTTTGTAATTTGAGCATACTCTTTAGCACTGCTGTCACCTGCTTTCCCTTCTTTCATGGGAGTGCATTGTTTAAGTCATCTGCTCCTGTAACAGACATCTAAAGTAATCAGCTTGTAGAAAGAAAGGTTTCTTTGGGCTCACAGTTTTGGAGGTTCTGGTATGCATCTGGCTGGCCCTGGTGCTCTGGGGCCATGGAGAGGCAACATTCCGTGACAGCAGTGTGTGGTGAAGGGAACCCACGTAGCTTGAGTGGGAAGCAGAAGAGGGTAGACAGGCAGTTGGGGGCTCGCAGTGCTTGTGGGTGCATGATCTCGCCTGCCACAGCCTGCCTGCCAGCCCCACCTCTTACTGCCTGCTCTGCCTTATTTTTTTTTCTGTATTTAGGGTAGGGTCTACAGGGTCTCACTACACAGATCGGACTCATAGTGATCCTCCTGTTTTCAGACTCCCAAGTGCTAGAATTACAGGTGTGTGCCACCACATGCAGTCTTAGTCTCTCACTCAGTGTCTCAGTCTCTGTCTCAGTGTGCCCAGGGGCGGGGCTGGCATGGTTCACCAGGGATTGAATCCCCACTGCTGCATATCCGTGCTCCGTCTTCACACAGCACACGTTGTGTTGGTCAGTAACAGTGTGTATGTGCCTCAGAGGGTTAAGGAATCTAAAAGGAGATGTAGGTGAAGTGCATGGGCATGTGACGTGGAAGGCACTCACACTCCTTTTTCTTCTGCCAATGTTGAAACTTGGCTTTGTGTCACAGATAAAGGAAAACTTGCAGTCTATTACCCTTTCAGCTCACAGGGTCGTTCTGGAGGCCATCTGCTGTGGGTGGGTTGGGAGATACTGCGTTTGCTGCTGTGTCTAGCGTTTTTAAACTTCACTTGTTCCTTCAGTATCAGCACGCGTTGTTAGATCTCTTGAATATGCATATCACGTTTGGTGGCTCTGGGTGCTGACCTCAAATGTGTGTCCAACAACTGGAAAGGGGGGAGCTAGGTTGAAAACAAGTGAGTAGGACTTATGTGGTTATCCTGGTCCCCACAGTCCTCTTTGAAAGTAAGTCTAAGCCCCATATCCCTCATCTTTTGGGACACAGGATGGGACAGAGGTGCGGGAAGCATTTACTTTAACTAATGATTTTGTCATATGCTTTTTTTCTCTCTCCAGCATCTATTCCATCCTTAGCCCATCTGTGTCGTTTGGAAATTCGGTCCAGCCTAAAGGCAGATCACTTAAAATCTGACAGTTTTATCCGCCAGTTGCCACTTCCTAGAAGCCTACATAATTACTTGCTCTATGAAGAAGTTCTGAGGAAGAATGAGGTTCCAGAACTGGCAGTGCATGAAGGAGAAGTCAGTGAAGCTAATTAACACAGTTCTTGCCTTACGCCGAGAACCCTGAAGACTGAAGAACCACAGTGTGCAAGTTACTCGGGAAACTTTGTGAGGGAGGTGCAGAGAGTTGAGCTCAGGACTGTGTGCATGCTGGGTGACTGAGCTATGTCCTCGGCTCTAGTCTCAATTTCTGTAGCCACAAAATTGTTTTTGTTTGTGGGAATTGTTAGGTTGGAGGGGCAGTACTAAATGTGATGTTTACAGCTGTGCTTCTCGATTAAAATAAGTAAACTTCACTATTTTTTTACAGTTTCGTTACCAGGACACTTTATGTTGTGATACTTGCTTGCCTCACCTATGTCTGCTAAATAGACTGATGTAGTGCTACATATGTGTAGGTGCTGTGGACACTGACCAGGAGAGTGTCCTGCCACAGTGGACGACTGAAGAGGGGTTGGAGGAGGCAATCCTCGCATTCCCACAGGTCCTGTGGGTAGACCAGAGAGCAGAGCGGTCTCCCTCCAAGTGGCCTTGGGGTTTGCTGAGAGCAGTAGTGAAAGCAGTGTAAGGGAATGTGGCTCTAAGGTAATGGGTTTCTGTGTGGTCAAAATGGGCCAGGCGTGGAGTCCAGAAGGAGAGTTTGGTAACTAAACTTAATAAAGAAATTTCAAAATTATTTGTACTCTAGTGTGTTTTTAAAACATAACCTTTGTTGGGCCAGGGAGATAGCTTAATGGTCTCAGTGTCTACCTGGCAAGTGCAAGGACCCAGGTTCAATTCCAGTACTGCTGGCCCTGCTGGCCCCTGTGCTGAGCCAGCCACAAAGACTGGCGAGGTGGTGCAGCCTGTAATCGCAGTGCTCGGGTGGCTGAGACAGAAGGGTCACTGTGAGTCTGAGCTGCGTAGTGATAAATAAATAAAATATTTTAAAATGTAACGTTTATTTTCCCAACCCTAGGTCTCTGTTTTTTGGGGGGTGGTGGTAGAGGACCACATGTGCATACAAAGCGTCAGTCTCAACTAATCTTGTACATATCGTTCACACTCAGCTGTACAAAGACTCCGGTATAAATTATACGTTGTCACTGAGCTCTTGTGTTTTGAAGATAAGAGAATACAGATGGTCTCTGATTTTTTGTTTTGTTTTATACTTTACAACAGTGCAAATGAGACCCATGTTCAGCAGAAGGCATACTTCGGGTTTTGAGTCTTGATCTTTTCCTGGATGGTGCTGTGCTACTGGCACTCTGGGAGGTGGAGGTAGCTTAGTGATTTAGGGAAGCCCTGTCTCAAAATCTAAAAACACCCGGGGCTGTCGCTCAGCACGACCCTGGTTGCAACAGCGGCGTGAGGCAGGGTTCAGATAAAGCGGCCCGTCCCTGCAGCTGTGGCTGCTCTGGTGCGGCTGTTAGAAGGCAACAGAGAGGGAAGGCATTTGGATTTTCCCAAGAGCTTGCAGTGGGTCTCTGATGTCACACCTGTTGATTCTCTTTGGGAGTGTTTATGATTTTAGGTAGTCATGGCCCACATTTGATAGCTTGCACGCTATCAAAGTTTTATAAAAACTTGTTTTTTTCTCACTACTTTAAAAAATGTTTTAGCAAAATAAGTTTAATGTTCTTAAGTGCCAGCACTTTTTGTTTTTTGTTTAGCTTGCTCTCTCATTATTTTTGTCTTTGATGCTAAATTGTTTTTAAATCTGTTTGTTATTAAGTGACAAATGAGCATAGACACACTAGCTGGTAGTCAGTCATTTGTTCAGTAAGATCTTGTAGTTTGAATGAGTTGAAGCTCATTGTTTAGTTTCTGGGACAGGTTATGGCTTTATCTGGTGGTTCCCCCAGAGTCTCCTGTGGTCATGGGTGGGGCTTTTAAGAGGCTGCTGGATATAGGGTATGATCCTGGGATTAAGGATGTGACAGCTAGGGGGGTTCTGCATGGCTCTAGTGTAGCAGTCCCATTGTGGCTCCATGGCGCCTGTCGATAGGTTTATAGCTTGGAAGGAATGTGAACGGAGAGGAAGGCCGGCTGGTGCTGCTGCGTGCTGGTGCGCTACCTCCTGCCTGCTTTGCCATGGATTGTTTCCTCCTCTGCGATGCCCCTCTGCCATGCCACCCTGGCTTGTAGCCAGGGGACTGGATTGAAACCTACAAACTCTGAGCCAGATACACCATTCCTTATTATTTATCTTAGTATCTGGGATCAAACTGCTCACCAGGCAGGCGCTTGTGCTGCTAAGTTACACCCCTGTCACCTTTCCTCCAACTCTGGGTGTTAGGTGTTTTGTCTTAGAAATGAGAAAAGTAAGTGAGCCTGTATCCGTAATAAGACATCAGTAACTCATACTGAGAGAGTGCCAGTCTGAATTCTATTTTTAGGGATGTAAATACAGTAGTTTGAAATAACTTGGTTACAGATTTGTATTTGTATCTTCTACAGTTGCTGTAAAGAGTAAATTAAATTTTAAATAAGACATCTGTTAACCTGTCACTATGCTAATGTTTAAAAATTTCTCATGAGTAACAATAATAGTTTGTTTCATTTAATAAGAAATAATATGATATTTGAGAAAAAAATGTTTTAGAACTCAGAAAAGAAGGAAGCTGGGCATAGTGGCGCACACCTGTGCTCTCAGCACTTGGGGAAGCTGAGGCAGGAAAATGGTGTGAGTTCTTTAATGTTAGCCTATATATTGGAATATTTTGTGCCACCAGATGTTTAGATTTCAAATCTACCGAAGTTTGAGGAATTTTTTTTGAATGTGTGGTTAAAATCAAATCATCTGCATGATTTTATGCCCTTGTCAGAATTATCTTCACTATGTTAGTGAAGCCTATCGTCAAGCTAAGGCCTTGAGTCATTAAAGATTCTGTATTGGTGACTGAGAGGAATAAAGAACCATCATTCAGTCCCTAGTGACAAACACACACACACAAGCACAC
>PVKA01013026.1:35127-55127 GCA_004027165.1 Ctenomys sociabilis | reverse complement strand
CTGTACTATATCTTATAATAATAAATTATTAAGCATGGAAGTGCTCCAGGTAACATCACAGCAATCCTGTCAGAAGGGTGCTGGTGGAGCCCCGATGCTGTTCTCTTTGGCAGTTCCCTAATGGCCAGTGACCCTGGTCCTTTCTTCATGTATTTGTACTCTCTGAAGTGTTTACTCCTCTCACTTTCCCACTGTCTGACTGGCTCTTAGACTGAGTGGTCTAATTTGATTTTAATTCTTTGTATAGCCTAGATATTATTCCTTGGAGGAACAAGTAGCAAAAAAGTATTTCCTATTGTGGAAATCAAATAATAACAAATTCTGGCGAGGCTACGGGGAAAAGGAACCCTTTTACACGGTTGGTGGGAATGTAAACTGACACAGCTGCTACACAACTAAGTGTGAGGATTTTTCAAAAAATTGAAAATAGAGAGCCAGAGAGATGGCTCAGCGGAATAAGTGCTTCCTTGGCAAGTGCTAAGGGCCTGCGTTCAATCCTAGGTTTTGCCAGAAAACAAAAAACATTGAAAGAAGAAATTCCACTCATCCCAGCTATTCCTCGTCTAGGTCTCTTCCCCAAAGAGTTAAAGTCATCGTAATTCTGTGAGCCATGCCCATGACAGCTAACCCTTGGCAGGACCTGTGTGTCCATCAGTAGATGAGCAGACAAGGGAGAGTGGCATTTACCCAGAAGAGTGGCACTTATCCAGAAGAGTGGCTCTTATCCAGAAGAGTGGCTCTTACAAAGAAAAAGTGGTAGTTGCCAAAAAGACAGCTATACTTGAATCATTTATGGGACTGGATGTCCACTGAGAGCACAGTGTTAGGACACACGAGCACAGATAGCACACAGCATCTCGTACACAGATTGTAAGTAGGAAGATGGAGCTTTTTCAAGAGAAGGGGGGGAGGACGGAGGGAGGAAAAGAGACTTGAGAGGTGTTCTGTCCGTGTACCCCCTCCTCCACACAGGCAGTGGAAACTGCTGCCAACACCGACCAGTGACAATTAGAAAAAGAGACGACAGGAAGTCAGGGTTTTTTTTTTTTTTTTTACTCTCTTGGAAATTTCTGGAGCATGATTCAGAAATGAAGTCATCAAGCAATTCCTATGCTCACACTACTCTGCATTCCACAGATACTTCTGCTGTTTGCTCCATGGAATCCTTCTCTAAGTTCACACCCACCTGCAGCACTTGGAGCTCTCCTAGGTCAAGTTTTCAAAAATGTTCAGCATTTAATTCTGCAATGAGCCTCCCCCAAATCACCCCTTTTTCTTCCCTCCAATGTTCCTTACTGTCACTTCAAATTTATTTCCAGTGACTCCCCAGTCACCTCAGCAGACTCGTGTGTGAGTGCACCAGGGCGATCCTGGCACACCAGGGCTCCTGGGCCGTTCTCCGCCCTCCTCAGGGCCACTGGTCCAAGAGGACTCTTGAAGCCCTTCTGCAGCAGTTAGTTCAGGCACTTACAACAATTTCTTGCCTCTTGCTGAGCTGCTGGAGGCATTGGCAGTGTCCCTGGAGCAGCATTAAGTTGATCAGGCCCGGGAAGGGACAGCCAAGAGCCGCTGCTGCACAGCCCAGGGTCACTTCATCTCCAAAACCACTGGGTTTTCTCGCTCTTGAATCCATCTTGATTTGCACCCCCTTCCTGCAGCCCATTCCTGATGCCACATAGGGGCTTTGTCACCACTATTCCCAGAACCCCTTAAGCTGCACATCCAACACTCAGGCCAAAGCTCTGCTGCTTGGCACAGGCCCCCTCCATGCCCAGCATGAGCGAAGGGGCCACCTCTCCAGCCACCCCCTCACCTTTTGGCTCAGCCCTCTTCTCTCCTGGCCTTGCACTGCGCCGGCTCTCCCTCTGCTGCAAGGCATCACACAGGCGCACCCTGGCATAAGCCCACATAACTCCCAGCAGTACGTGCTGTGTTCCTAGTCACTCTCTCATTTCACAGCGACCTGACCTTGTCACCTCTCTTGAGATTCTCCAATTCTTCCCTTTTTTTTTTCTGTCCACAATGTCAATGCTTACTTGGAAAATGAAGCCCCTCCATCCCCCACCCCCGCTTGGCTCTGTGTACATCTGTCCCTGTCTTCCTCTTCAGGCTGGCGGGTGTTGTTTTCCCTTCTTCCATGCATCCCTTTGTCCCTACCCTGAGGCTCCAGGGCCCACCGTCCACAGCCCTTGTCCCATGGCAACTTCAAAGGTCCCTTCCAGGTACACGAAGCTAGTCGACCCACTCCCACTCTAAAAAATGGCATACGCTGCACTGAGCATCTTGCAGAGGACACTTAGCATGCCACTAAACACCACAGCAGTGGTGGACACCAATCCTGTCTCAGGCTCAGCGCATATCGGGTCTCCTTCCGCACCCCTGCAACTCTGCCGCCCCCGCCTGGCTCAACTGCAGATCTGTCCGTCACGTGTCTGTGGAGATTGCAGCCAGGCTCTCCACATCAGCCTCCGACCCTCGTCCAATCCCTGCTCCAGCAAGAAGCCAGCCCCTTAGAACCAGCACCTTTCTCAATCCTGGGAGTTATAAAGGGTCCCCCAAGTTGGCATGGCTACACCTGGCGGCTGGACAGAGGGGCCGCTGCCACAGCCTGCGGCTCATTCCATCCACCATTATTTTTATTTTAAGCAATGGAAGGTAAGCAGGGTCTGAAAATTCACACACCTCAGTCAGTAGGAAGCCAACAGTGCTACTGTAGATTCTTATATAGTATGAAAGCTATAAGTCTTCATACTCAATCAGAGAAGATGTCTGTTTTAAGAGCCATCTCCCTAGGGCTGGGGAGACAGCTCAGCAGCATAAGCACCTGCCTGGCAAGTTCCAAAGCTTGATCCCCAGGACCACAAAAATGAAAATAAAGAAGAGATTGTCTAAGTATGGTATTTGTGAAACTGTTCTTCCTTTAAAAAAAAAAAAAAGTAATAGCCGATAGTAACATAAACCTCCAACAAAAATGTAAGGATTCCTCGGTTTACAAATACATTGGTTTCTATCAATTAAATTCTGGGTTTTCTCCTTTTATTTCATCTGAACAAAGGGACTCAAAACTATGCTTTAAAAACAAATCTAAGGGGCTGGCAAGATAGCTCAGTGGTCTAAAGCGCCTCTCAGGGACCGAGGTTCGATCCCCAGCACCACATGCCATGCCAGCCCCTCCCCCAGGGCGGGCTGGTCTGACCCCTCCGCCCCCCCGCAAAAAAAGAATCCGTGGTGTGTAGCGAGACACTGTAATAAATAAATAAATTTAAAAATAAAATAAAATAAAAACAAATCTAAGAAAGCAGGAGCAGGGCCCGAAGTGCACACACTGTCTCCTGAAAGGAAAGCATGCCAAGCCCAGGGTGAAGTCTTCCTGAGTCACCACGCTTATCAGATACCCACGGGCGTGGGCAGGAGGTGCCAGGGGCACAGTGAGAGTATGCCCCATGACAGTCCTGGCTGCAAGAGGAAGTGGCAGAGACAGAACGCAGTCATCATTTGGAGGACAGGCCCAGGAAGGCCGCGGCAGGACCCTCGGAGCACCTCTAGTGAGCCAGTCTTGAGCTATCTTCCTACAGAAGAATGGGATGAAAAATTCCTAGAAACATAATAGAAAGAAACTCATCCAATGTTACGTCTAGGTTAAACTAAAGAAAAAATTATATGAATTAAAATGCAGTTCCGATTCACAGCACTAGTGTATCTTTCACATTTTTTTAATGTTCATGAACATATCCAAGGAGAAAAATATTTTGAGCTATTTAACAGTAAAGAGTTGAATTTCAACACTGGTTATGATCACAGAGTATGTGATGTCTGTTTGGCTTGGCTAGTAAATATAATCAATGTATTATGTGAAAGCCTAAGGTTAAAAGAAGTTTGTTTAAGAAAGTCAACCACTAAAATAATAATATCCAGGGCCAGCCAAATAGCTCAGCAGATTAAAGTGCCTGCAAACAGGCACAGGGACTGGGGGTTTGATCCCCAAGCCTGCTGTGCTAGCCCTGCCCCTGGAGCACATTGAGACAGCAGTTGAGACTGGGCATGGTGGTGTGCACCTGTAATCCCAGCTCTTGGGAAGCTAGGAGTGCGATCTAGTAGCGAGACCCTGAATACCCTGTAGACCCTTCCCTAAAAAAAAATACAAAAAAAAAAAGTATCTGAACTCTGCATATCAGTTACTCTTCTCTCAGTTACTCTACCCAACACCCAAAATGAAAGAAACAAATGTTCATTTAGCTCACAGTTAGTGGAGTTTTCAGTCCATACGCTGTAGGCTCTAAGGCAGAGTGGCACAGGGTAGAGGGCAAATCTTTCATGGTGGTGGCAAAGAGCAAAAGGGCAAAATGGAGCAGCAGCAGCGATGGCTGGAGAGGAAGTCGGTCTCCCTTAAACTGCATTCAGGCCGTCCGCCCCAGGCTGGAAGAGGTCCTCACACCCATAATCCCAGCAGCACTCACACAAATAAGCTCAGTGGATCATGAATTGATCTCACATTCTAGAAGTCCCTGCCCCAGGACTGCATAAGGCTTTTGGGGACACCTAAACACAAACCATAACACTGTAATTTCCAAAAGGTTGAAGGTGATTTTTATTTATTTATTTATTTTTTGTCTTTTTGAGACAGGGTCTCCCTATGCAGTTCAGGCTGGCCTTAAGCTCACTTTGTAGCTCAGGCTGGTCTCGAACTCATAACAATCCTTCTGCCTCAGCCTCCTGAGTGCTAGGATTACAGGCATGCGCCACCACGCCCGGCCCTGAAGGTGATTTTTAGATGCCAAATGGTGTGGAAAAGCTGCTGATAGTGAGCGATCAAAATAAAATGAAGGGGCTGGGGTGATAGCTCAGTAGAATAAGCTCTTGCCTTGCAAGCAACAAGGCCTGAGTTCAATCCCCGGCTTCTACCAAAGAAAAAAAACGACAAAAAAAAAAAAAAAAAAAGTATTTACAAAATAAAATGAAGTAACTCATTTTGGAACAAATGGAAAACTATAAGTTAAGATACTTTATTTTTATTTTATTTTATTTATTTATTTTTGTCTTTTAGAGACAGGGTCTCACTATGCAGTTCAGGCTGGCCTTCAGCTCACTTTGTAGCTCAGGCTGGTCTTGAACTCACAACAATCCTCCTGCCTCAGCCTCCCGAGTGCTGGGATTACAAGCATGCGCCACCATGCCCGGCTGTTAAGACACTTTAAAAAAAGCTAGTTTATGTTTTTCATTTTCTTGTTAAAATAAATATTTCAAAATTTGACACAGAATAGAGAATGGAGGAACAAGGCTAAGAAATAGCTGTAATAAGGGAGTACCACTCTGCCATAAATATAAATTTGAACCTGTAATCCTAGCACTTTGGAGGCAGAGAACAGAAGGATTACTGTGAGGTTGGGAACAGCCTGGGCTACAAAGTGAGCTGAAGGCCAGCCTGAACTGCCTAGTGAGACGCTGTCTCAAAAGGACCAAAAAAAAAAAAAAAAAAAGATAAAAGGATAAGTTTGAAGCATTCATAGATAAATGAATACAACTAGCAAATATAATATTAAGTGAAATACATCAGATACACAAGCTTGCATATTGCTGTTTCTCTTATATGAGAAGCTAAAAATTATCTATATACAAAGAACAAAACAGAAGCTGAGAGAAACAGAAAGTAGGGAGATCTTCAAATAATTTAATATATATGCTAATTTGTTTTTTGTATAAAATACTTATTTTATTGAGTTTTTACAAATTTGGTATGTGTCTCCATCATATTACAATTAAGCAATTAAACTTAACTGATGTAGCTTCGTCAACATTAACTGGTTCATTCTCACGATGTGGTTGATTAATCAGCTCTTTCTGCCAAGGTTGAGTCAGCTTTTTTGAGAAGCGTGCAAGCTGCTTCTGGGTGTTTACAAAAGCCTTATTTATTCTACAGACTTTTTCATCATTCACGATGTTTATCTTCTTAAGATTAGTGGTAACTGGTTTTGCTTTGTTTTTAATTTTAGAGAGATATTTCTCTTTTTCTCCTGTGTTTGTTTGCCCTCTTTAGTTCTTCCCATTCTCATTCATGGAGCTGTGGTCATTTTGCTCACTCTCCAGAATACCTTTTAGTAGTCTGTGTAGGTTTGGCTTTGTGGTGGTGAAATTCTTTAGTTGTTCTTTGTCGTGGAAGTATTTCACTTCTCCATTAAACTTGAAAGAGCATGGTGTATCAGTCTGGATTGCAGTTTGTTTTCTTGCAAGACTTGAAGTACTTTGCTCCATGCTCTTCTTGACTTGATGGTTTTTAAAGAGAAATCTGTTGTTATTCTGATGGGTTTTCCTTTAAATGTAATCTGTTTTTTTTTTTTTTTTCCCCCTGCTAGAGGCTTTTAGTATACTGCTCTTGTGCTGAATTTCTGGGATCTTGATTGTTATATGTCTGGGTGAGGTTTTAATTGGGTTGATGTTATTTGGAGTTCTATATGCTTTGGTTACTTGAATATCAGATTGTTTCCCCATATTTGGGGAGTTTTCTGCTACTACTTCTGTCCATCATTTGTATTAACTCCTTCCTTCTCACTGATGCCTATTAGTCTGACATTGTACATCTTTGCATGGCTTTGGAGACACTAGCATAGAAGAAATTGGAAAGCACACAACCTGAAATCTCTGAAATAGCAGCATCTATAGTAAAGAAACAACTGCAAAAAGGCGTAGAGGAAATCAGATCAGAAATAATTTCTGAAGTAAAAAAAGAAATCCTAACTATAATGAAAGAAGTTCTAAAGAACATACTGATAAAAAATTTCTATAGTCTTCTCTAAGACTATAGAAATGATGGAATCCTTGAATGAGCGATATAGGAAAGAAACAGAATGCATGAAGCAGATTCATACAGGAAATTCAAACCTCAATCACAAGCTGGTTAAGCAGTCTGAAGGAAAGTGAAAACAGACTTTCTGACTTTGAAGACACTATTGCAGCTAGTGAAAAGGTTAGAAAAGATCTTTTTTTTTCTTTCTTGCGGAACCGGGGATCAAACTCAGGCCCTTGCGCTGAGCCATCTCCCCGGCCCCAAGAAAAGATCTTTTAAAAAAAACTAGGATGCAGGAAAAAATAATTCAACATCTGTAATTTGTTTCATTCTAGTGTTTCTTAGTTCACTGAAAAGAAAGCTTTGTGCTATTATGTTTCTTCATTGTAAGAGAGAATCTTTTGTCTCTGAGTAACTACTGTGACAGTAACAATACACCGTGGATTAACTGTTGTTTTCCTCATTACTTTGTTTTGAAATTTTTATTTTTCCACAAAATAAAAAAGTGGAAAACATGCTTATGAAGATGGCTTGTGCTATCGTAAAACAAAAGTGAATATCAAATGGGAGTTTTTGAAAGATCAAAAACCAAAGTCACCTTTGGAATGTCTATAGCTAATTTTAAATAATTAATTCTAACCAACACACTTAAAAAAAAAAATCAACAAGAAAGCAACTTGATTTCTGACAGCAAAGGAAACTTCCAGGGGGGGTGGGCACACATGCATTTTCATCCAGACAACAAAGCAGAGCCACTGCTACTACCCCTGCAGGCCCAAGCCCCAGCTGTCACCATTCTGGGCACCTAAGTCACTTTCCAGCAAGCAGGAAAAGGGTCACCTTTCCACTCTGTGCTCACCTGAAGGGAGGCCTCCCTGAAGGATCAGTAGTTTCTAGCAATTCTTAACACCTGAAAGGCGTGGCCACTTTCACTTCCACAACAAGGTCTGTCTTCTGTGAATTTAAACAGCGTTTTGCTGGGTAAGAGGTGAGAATAGCAGGCCTGAAACACAAAGGACTCGCGCAGGGGCCTGGAAGGGGCAGGCAGCTCTCACCAGCTGGAAAACCCTGCCCCCCTGTGGCGGCCGCCCTGCTGCGGAGCTCACCAGCCAGCCTGGGACCCAAGCAACAAGATTCCTGACTGTTGGATAATGTTTAGCATTATTCAAATGCTAAAAGACCAAGAATAAAATCTGCCCAGGGAACAGGACTTTCCCAGGCTGAGGGTCTTGGACAGCTTGCCACTGCTGGAATGTGGACCCCGCAGCTGGCTTCCAAAGAAGGCCTCATGGAAACTTCTCTCCACGGCTGCAGCCCAGGGAGTCTTGCAGTCAGAGAAGATGCGGGGGCCTGAGGCAAAGGACAGCTTTCCCTTCACACTTAAGGACACTGTGGGGACACCGCTTCCCCACCTGTGACCTTTGAGCTAACCCCTCACCCATCCAATTACTTAAATACAGGATGCCCAAATGCTACACATTTTTCATTAGTTTTTATAAGATATAGAACAAAATGACATTGTCATTAAGTATATTCAATGCAAGAAATCGCCTGGTTGAAATGACACTTGCCCAGGTGACACTAGGGACAGAAAGTACACAAACACGTGCTGCTCCAGTGACATTGGGGGGTAACTGCGACATGGTTACCAGCAAAGGCTATGCTGACGATCTCTGGTCACAGCGGCACCTGGTGCTCTGGAGCTCTGGTCTTCTCACGCTGCCCCGTGCCCGCTCCGTGCTCTGGGCCCCTCTCCTCCGGCCTGCTCCCTTCTGAAGGCCTTTACTGTTCTCTTGTTTGCATTCCACATGCTTTCCACACAAGAGTGCGGACGTACAGAGCTCTGCTCCCAACTGCACTGCTCAAGCCTGTTCCCAGCTCCCCTGTCCCCTACCCCAGGGAAGGCACCCAGCAACCTACAGTGAGAAACAGGAGAAACAGGACCCGGGCTGGACACTGGGTGCTGTAGGCTGAAGGTCTGCGTGTGCCCAAGTTTACCACTGAAATCCTAATCTCGGAGGTAGGGACACTGAAGGGGGTAGCCTCTGGAAACTGAGGTGGCAGGACAGTGGGGGGCTGCTGAGGGAGAAGCTCAGAGGAGCTTGGTCAGCCCTTCTGCCGCACGAGGGCACAGGGTGATGTCTGTCTGCAAGAAAAAAGGCCTCAACCAGCCCCCAAGTGGGCCGGGCCTTCATCCTGGCCTTCCAGCTGCTGGAGCCATGAGAAGTAAGTGTCATTGTTCCCAAGTCACTCCGTTGGTCGTGGTTTGTCACCAGAGCCCGGAAGGACTAAGACGCTGCACTTGACTGAATACCTCAGGAAACACCCACCCTCCACCTCCAGAGCGGGACCCCACATCCAGCAGGCCTCCACAAAGACGCTGCGGAAGACACTGCGTCTGCAGCAGCACACACCCCAGGCTCCGAGGAAGCAGTTCCCCTGACCTCCCGTGCGTCCTAACTGCAGAGAACCTGACAGGGACACTGCATATCCTTCCTGTCACAGGAAAGAAAAAGGTTCCTTCTCTCACGTTGTGCCTTCTCAGCACCCCACCTAGCCAGGGTGGAGAATGAGGGCTCACGCGGCCTGGCGACCAGCGGCTCTGCAGACACACAGACCTGGGGAGACGTGAGCATCAAGAACGGGCGAGGCTTCTCCCCCAAGTAGCGCGCCTACGGACACCGCGGGAGCAGCAGGGCTCGGGAGCTGCGTACTTCCTTCTCATCTCAGAAGCCACACAGTGACGAGATGTGACACACGGCTCTCACTTGCAGTAGTGGGGACAGTACAACCTCTTTCAAAGAGAAATATAACCAATGTTCGGCATAGACTTGAAACTGCGTGTGTGTGTGTGCGTGCGCGCGCGCGTGCGTGCCTGTGTGTACAGACAGGTACATTGTATCACTCCTTATGATCCTCAGGAATGTTTATTCTGTTTGATAACAAACATGAAAATCAAGTTCTTTCACTGTGTGAAAAAAAAGGCAATTCATGATCCTCTGGAAGCTGTAGCAGATCCACGTTAGACAAAAACAGCTTTCTATAATCTCAGCATACAGTCCACAGAAGTTCTCTTTCCTTATCTGTATTGTGACCTTAGTCTGTGTGCTGCGGCCCTCTCCCCCCTTAGCCAACGTCACCAGTGCCCTGCAGGGCGCCCCCTGGATGACCCCTGTCCCCTGCCACCACCCTCAGCGGGTGCCTGAAGACTGAGTTTCCTTTCATACATTCGGGGTGGGTGTGTAGCTTTCTGTTGCTGTGACAAAATACCTGAGAATAAGGACTAAACGGAGGAAAGATTTCTTTTAGCTCAGACTTCAGAGGTTTCTGTCCCGCATGCAGAAGATCACAGGAGAAAAGGCTGCTCGCGTGACAGCAGCTGCGAAGCAGAGGCAGAGAGAAGACCAGGAGGGCAGGAGCCCTGGACGAGACACAGACCCGGAGGCCATGCCCCGTGACCACGTCTCTCCAAGTTGGTCCCGTGTCCCAGGTCTCCAGCACCTCCTGATAAGGCCGCTGAGTTCTGGTCTCACTGTGGATTCATACTCCTGACGAAGTTAAAGCTTTAGCGACTCAGTCACCTTCCCGAAGTTTACCAGCTGGGAACCGAGCCTCTACCTGTGACCTCTTGGGGCATTTCAGGTACAAACCACAACCGCAGGAACATGTGTAGTTGTCACAAATAGGAGAAAACTGTCACAGCCAGCTCTAGATGCTGGGCATGGTGGCGAACACCTGTAATTGCAGCACTCTGGGAGGCTGAGGCAGGAGGATCATTGTGAGTTCGAGACCAGCCTGGGCTACAGAGTGCAACTTGACTGGGGATAGCTCAACTGGGTAAGTGCCTGCCTGGCAAATGCAAGGTCCTGAGTTTGATCCCCAGTAAAACAACAACAACAACAAAAACCCAAAGTAAGCTTAA
The DNA here is from genome assembly GCA_004027165.1 of Ctenomys sociabilis. Taxonomy (NCBI): domain Eukaryota; kingdom Metazoa; phylum Chordata; class Mammalia; order Rodentia; family Ctenomyidae; genus Ctenomys; species Ctenomys sociabilis. Next base: position 44,424 of record PVKA01013026.1, on the reverse strand, counting down.
GGCCAACCTGAACTGCACAGTGCGACCTCATCTCAAAAAAGATGAAAAATCAGCTCTACAGATTTTTTTTTGTTTAATTTTTAAATTTTTAATTTAATTTTTTGCACTTAGGACAGGGTGTACAGGGTCTTACTACTAGATCAGACTTGCAGTGATCCACTTGTTAACGGCCTCCCAAACGCTGGGATTGCAGGTGCACGCCGCCATGCCTGGTCCCAATCGCCACCTTGGTGGGCCCGGGGGCGGGGCTGGCACGGCAGGCTTGGGGATCCAACTCTGGGCAGGCCCTTCAGTTCACTCAGCTATTTGGCTGGCCCTAATTTTTAATTTTAATTTAACTTTTTTTTTTGTTTAAATTAAACCCATCACCAGTCCCCTATAGAGCACCCCTCTGGGCTATCCCACCCTCCCCATTTGTTTGTCTTTTTGAGACATCCTTGCTATGCAGTTCAGGTTGGCCCTGAGATCACTCTGTAGCCCAGGCCGGCCTTCTGTCTCAGTCTCCTGAGTGCTGGGACGGCCAGCCTTATTTTGTAAAGAGAATAGAAAAACTAACAAAAATAGAAATGATACAGAATCTCTCTAAACAAAGTAAAAGGAATTTAACAAAGGTTGTTATATTTCATAATGTTGTCTTCAACTCAGCTTATATTACCACATATAAGCATGCAAGGTTGGTTTGAAAATTATAAGAAATTAAGAAAGAGAAGAACAAGACTTAAGCACTGACTACTTCTTTCAATAGGCCAGCACAAGTCAGCAGCACAATTCTCTAAGCTGTTCTGTGTACGTACACAAATATCTTTTTCTCTTCCTTCTTTTGTCCTTTTCCTACACACTTAACTCTGTAGACCTTGAAGCAGTGATGGTCCCTCTGTTGAGAGAGTAGGAGAAAGAATGAATTATCCCTCCTCTCAAGATAAAAATAAGAGAACCTTGCTTCTGCATCCTAAACAGCGCTCCTGACTGCTGGCTGGTCTCAGTTGCCTTCGCCCTTCGCCACCTGGTCTACCTGAGGCCACGCCTCCTGCGATTCACTTGCAGCCCCTGCAAATTCCCCTGCTTGGCTCCCGAGCATCCACCCGGCCTTTCTTTGCTGGACCTCTGCTTCTTGCGGCTGGGGCACTGGGGATGACCAGGGCTCTGCGTTAGCTGTGCTCGCCAAACCAGCCAGCAGCAGAAATCTTCGGTTCTGGGCCACTTTCCCTCCAGCCAAGCAGATGAGAGGAGAGCTCCTGTGCCTGGGGAGGAAGGAGCTCAAGGTCCTGCTCACCATCCTCCACCCCCACCCCCAGCCCTGCCTGCACCAACTTCGCAGAGCTCTGCCATTCAGAACAGCAGCACTTTCCTTCAACCAGCAGGTGGCGCTCAGTTCCAGCTCCACTCCCTCTGCTTCACCCCATGACCATCTCATTTTCTGACCCGAAAGTCATCTGTGATCTCCAAGATCAGTTTAAGGGCTGGTCTTCCATCTTTTAATTCTTTCTGTACCAGACAGCTTTGAGCACACTACTGTCCTGAGAAGTTCCCTGCGTTGACTTGACCGTTGCTTACTCTGTGCCTGATCTACTAAACTATGACTATTGATATACTTTGTACCAGGAATCAAACTGAGAACCTTGTACCTGTCAGGTAGGCACTTTTACCACTGAGCTGTCTCCCCAGCTTGACTGTGACCATCACAAAGGCAGGCAAGATGCTGCTGCTGTACAGGTGTACGAGAAGAAGAAGCCGTTTGGAAACATTCAAAATTCAGTGTGTGGGTCAGTTTTCCATCACTGTGACAAAATACTAGGGACAGTCAACTGAACAAAGTGAAAGGTTTAGCTTGGCTCGTGCTGCAGAGTTCGTCTACAGTTGCTCAGCTGTGGTGGTCCAGCACTGTGGCTAGATGGCATGCTGAAGAATTTATAATCTTAGTGAAATAAAATAAGACAAATACCAAAAACAAAAATCAAATGGGGAGCTGAAAGAAAAAAAGAAATAATATTTGAAAGAGACTATAAGGAGGACCAGTGGTATAGCTCAGCGGACTAAGGGCTTGCTTAGGTAAGCCCAGAAAACAAAGAAAAAGAGAAGGGGCTGGGTGGGGCCCAACAGCCGTATCAAGGCCACACCCCCAGTAACCTAGCTTCCTCCCACTCACCACCTCCTAAAGGTCCACAGCTCCCACCACAGGGTAGGGACCAAGCTTTCAGCACAGGGCCCTTGGAGGACTTCAAGATCCAAAGCACATCGTTCATGCACTGAATTGTTGGAGACTTTGTGAAATACGAGGAAGGCAGAACACCAAAGGCCTTATAGTCCCTTTACTTTTGTGTGTGTGTGTGCAGGGTCTCACCATGCAGCCCAGATTCATAGTGATCCTCCTGGGATTACAGGCGCACGCCACCACGCCCGGACTCCGTCGCTGACTCAGCACGCCTGAAGGTGGGGCCAGTGTGGCATGTGTAGCCAGGGATCGAATGCTGGCCCCTGGGCTCACTTAAGCAAGCCCTTAGTCTGCTGAGCTATACCACCGGCCTTCCTTATAGTCTCTTTCAAATATTATTTCTTTTTTATTTCCAGCTCCCCCCTTGATTTTTATTTTTTGCTATTTCTCTTACTTTATTTCACTAAGATTATAAATTCTTCAGAGCATTCTTAGACTCTTAATGATAGCGATAGAATAATTGGCACATTAACGTTATAATGTACAAGGGCCAGCCAAATAACTCAGCGGATTAAAGCGCCTGCTTAGGCAGACTCAGAGGCCAGGAGTTCAATCCCCAGTCCTGCTGTGCCGAACCTGCCCCCTGGGCACATCGAGATGATGATTAAGACTGGGGGTGGTGTCACACACTTGTAATCCCAGCATTTGTAATCCCTGCATTTGGGAAGCTGAAAACAGGAGGATCACTATGAGTCCGATCTACCCAGTAAGACCCTGTAGACCCTATAGATCCTGCCCTAGATATAAAACAAAAACAAAAAACTAAACAAAAAAACCATTGTAATGTATGATGTCTAAAAAATTAATTAAAAAATGTATCTTCCACTAATCAACATTTTTAATGTAATGCACATATAGCTTACAGTTTTTAGGTCAATTACATAAAGGCTTGTAACTGACTTACAGATAAAGTAATCATAGACTGCAACAGTAATACATGTTTTGTACACGCGTGTGCATGTGTGTATGTGGCTATATGCACCAAAAGGGGAAAACTGCATCCTGGTTATTTATAGCCCATTTGTCAATATAATTTACATGCCCTTTTCTTCATGTTTTTCTGTACAAAAGATATATTTTTTCCTTCTTCATTCTTTTTTTTTTTTTGGCAGAACCAGGGATTGAACTCAGGCCCTTGCGCTTGCCAGGGCAGCGCTTATTCCACTGAGCCGTCTCCCCGGACCCCCTTCTTCATTCTTGATGAGATTTTTCTGCAGTAACTTTACATTCATACATTGCCAGTTGTTGACCAGTGTTTCTCACTGTTAGGCCTCCAGCAAAAAACATGGTAACCAGGAGCAAACCTGGAGAAAACCTGGAGATGTGTTCTGATAATCGCCAGTACAGACCAGCAGCTGAGTGACCACTGCTGCCAAGAGAGTGACTCCTACTCCAAGGCCTAGACCACTTCCGGAGCTGTCGCAGGCCCGCCATAGTCCAGTGGGGAGTGCAGCCAGTGTGAGAGATAGTTGTACCTTGTCATCAAAATCCACGTTAGCACTGGCACGATTTATACCAACAAAGACAGCTACACACCGCACTCCACTGGACCACTCTTCTAAATTTATGTGGCTCTCCTAGATGCCTGTCAGTGCAGAGGTGTAATAACTCATTCACAGCTGAAGCTGTGCCACAGCATGGTGGCACCCGCCACGCTGCAGAAAAGATGCTTGCCATCACATCAGGTGAAAACAGCGTCAGCTGAATCTGGAGCACATTTAACACTGAAGCAAGAAATACTCTAATAAAAAACAGGACCACTCCTCGCATCACCAAGTTCCACTCTGGCTAGTGACCGATGAGCCATACGGGCCACACTTTCCGGACCCAGGTGACACTGTTTCTCCTTCTGTCATGGTTTCATAAGTTCAGCAAACTGAAAGCAAACAGGAAAGGCTTCCAGGCTGAAAAGCTCGACTCTGTGTAATGCAAGAGAGACCCACGTTTCGCAGTTCCACATCTTGTCTGAAGGAACCTCCCAGAAATCTCACAACAAAGGATGGTTCCCAGAAGTCATGCTTCTAGGTTCTATCACTCAGGACCTGCTCACGTGTCTATTCCCCACAACGGTCAGCCACAAGTTGCAGGAGGAAGCGTGTAGAGGGCGCCTGCACACCAGAGGCTGAAGGACTCAGTCCAAGGTCCAGAGCTCCCTGCAGCGTTCTGGGAGAGTCTGTATCACAAGGCTGACGGGTCTGAGAAGGAAGGCTGAGAGTCAATCAACACCAGACGACTGAAGGACCAAAGTGGAGGCCAAAGAGTGTGCTAGAGGCCAGGGAACGACATCTAAGCTCACTGCAAAGACCAGAGCTCCTCCAAAGAAGAAAACCTCCTAAAAGGAATGTGTTTTCTCTTGAGTTCTAACGAATAAAATCCTACCTAAAATCAGAGCCACCAAGCTCCCTGATGTAGCAGCCGCTGGTAAAAAGATGATCAAGAGATACGAGATGCTGGCACAGGTCCAAAATGGAGACAAAATTGTGAGCTGCCATGGTGCTAACAACCAGTAACAAGAGTCCTTTAGAAATATCTGGGCATTCTTAGTGTTTTTTTTTTTTTTTTTTCTAAAGTAATCGCTAAAGGCAAAATCTCCTATTAATTGGCTGTCAATTGGCAAACTGCACTCAGACTGGCCTCTGGAATTCCTGAAGTTACATAGATAGACAGGTTCTTTGTTCTGCAGAAGAGTTTCAAAGCTCTTGGACTCTTCTCAGTCTGCAGACTGATGATGATGAGGGTGGTAGTCCTGGCAGATTCCTCTCCCCCAGCCCAGCAATGCATGTCCTTCAGAGGGCTGAGGGTGGGCCACAACCAGTGGTCACCGCTGACATCGCAACCAGTGCATAGATGCTATGCCAGTGACACAGACCCAACGCTTGCTTGGTGAAACAGGACCCGGGGGGCAGCACCACAGGGGCCGCGGGCCTCTGCATGCGAGGCTTGCCTGTGAGCACCCGCGGGGCTTGCCTCTCGAGTTGTTTTTCTTTCTTGTCCTCTTAAAAGAGCAAACACTCTGTATACTGGTGGCTCCAGAAGCTTCAGCATTCACACAGACAAAAACGGTGTGCCGTGCATACCGAGGATGCATCTGCGAGCGAGACCACTCCAGCCCTTGTCTTTTTGTTTGTTTGTTTTGTTTTGTATTTTAGGGACGAGTCTACAGGGTGTTCAGGGTCTCACTACTAGAACTGACTCGTAGTGATCTGCCTGTTCACAGCCTCCCAAGAGCTGGGATTACAGGCACACACCACCATTCCTAGTCTCAATTGCTGGCTCGGCATGCCCCGAGAGCAGGGCTGGCATGGCAGGCCTAGGGATAGAACCCCTGATCCCTGTGCCTGCTTGCTGGCACTTTAATCTGCTGAGCTATTTGGCCGGCTGCCAGCCCCTGTCCTGATGGAAACGGCTTTCTCGTGGAAGGGTCCAACACAATGGAAGGTCTTAACACATACGGCTGAAAGTGGCAATAAGACACTTAGGAAACCAAGACCACTGGCCCATCATCTTCTTGTGGGAGCTACAGAACACAGCAGTTAGCGAGTTTGTATTCACACATGTGAAGTGCATGTGTTGCCAGAGAGCGAGACCTCTTTGTGATAAGAATGTATTGTGCAGTCCATGATTTCAGCTCACCTTTTTTCAATTATGTTACAATTAATACAAATCTTACAACTATCTTGCAGGTTAAAAGGTTAAAACTAAATACTCAACTAATTCTTTTTGGCAGAACCGGGCATTGAACTCAGGTCTTGCGCTTGCCAGGGAAGTACTTATTTCACTGACCCATCTCCCCAGCCCTAAATTTTTCTTTTTCTAAACTAAAATTTTCTCACCTGTCAGAATTTAAAGGAACTATTTTATATGCAAAGATTAGAAATCATGGGCCGGCGAGACAGCTCAGTGGATGAAGCACCTGCTTGGGTAAGCACAGGGACTGGGGTTTGATCTCCAGCACCACCTGCTGTGCTGGCCTCGCCCCCGGGTGCGCTGAGACCGGTGGTGGTACACAGCTGGAATCCAGGCACTGGGGAGGCTGAAAACAGTGGGTCACTACAGTCCAAGCTGCACAGTGAGACCCTGCACCAAATACATAAAAAGAAAAAAGAAAGAAGGAAATCATAAGAGGAATACTCCAAGCAACAGTTTTTCTTTGGGGGCGGTCACTGAGAATTTCTTTTACCTCCTTTTTATAAATGCAAATATAAACACCAACATCATATGAACTTTTTGCAATGAAAGATTTTACTTGTTTGTTTATTTATTGAAGGAGGGAAGGGCTTATTTAGCTCACAGTTACTGGAGGTTTCAGTCCAGACTCAGCTGGCTCCAAGGCAGCCTGGCAAGTGCCAGAGGCCACCCTTTCATGGCGGCAGAAAAGGGCCAGAGTGAAGGGCGGAGTAGCAGCAGCTCCAGCAGCTGGCTTCTCCTTCCTCCTTACACTGAAAGGCAAATTACCTGCCCTGGGGCAGGTGCAGCATCCACAGTGATCAATCACGAACTCCACAAGCTGCCCCAAGACCGCATGAGGGACCACTAGACACAAAGCATAACATTCCACCCCTGGACCTCCAAACACTCATGCACATCCCTTTGTCCAAAAGCCATTTTAGTCTGTCTCTAAGAGCTATCCAAGTCCCAACGGTTTCAGCAGTGCTGAAAATCCACGTCCCAAGTCTCCTCCAAGATCTAAGGCAAACTCTCAGCTGTGAGCCCCTGTACCAATGAAAAGTTAAACACTTCCAACATTCAGAGGCACACACACACACACACACAGACACAGACACACACACACAAAGGAGCTGGGGGCTGGGGAAATAGCTCAGTAGAATAAGCACTTTCTGGCCTGAGTTCAATCCCCGGTTCTGCAAAACAAACAAGCAAACAAACAAAAAACCAACCAAACAAACAAACAAAAAAACAAAGGCACAAGATAAACACTGCCATTCTAAAAGGTATATACAGGAGGATACAAACCACTGGGGCCAAAACAAGTACAAAATCCAGCAGGGCAAACATTAAGTCCTCTAGCTCCTTATGGAACATCCAAAGCAATTTGTGACAAATTGTGAGCTCCGTGTGGCTCTTGGTGGTATCTCCCACAGCTTGTCTCGCAGACTGGCTTTGCTCCCTCTTTGCAGTTTCCCTCAGATGACCCACGTTCCTGGCTTTTCCAAACTTCTGGGGTTTCCATGGAATAGGCTTCTTGCAGCTTCATGCACCACCCTCTCAGGGGCACACTGCCTGGCCTCCCAGGCCTTCTTCTGAAGTCAAGGTGGAAGCCTTCTTAACCTCAGAGCTCCTGCATTCTGAATGCACCTAAAACCAGTGCCACATGGATGATGCCAAGGTCTGCTGCCAGCTAGAGCCACGCTTTCCTCGCTCTTGGCTGTAGGGGCTGAGTGCCTGGATCTTGGAGCACTCTGACCCTGATTCCAAGGAATAAATTCTCCATGCCGGTGCAAGTCTGGAACCTGGTGTGGCCACTGCCACCATTCTGGGACATGGGGCTCTGTAGCTTTCCCCTCCAATGATGAAATATTTTAATTGGACAACTTAATTTCTTGTCCCGTTCCCCCTCTGCCCACCCTCCCAGGGACCAAACTTACCAATTTTCTCTTAAAAGTATTACATGATTCTAAGTTTTCCTTGTTTAACTGAAATTTTACAGAAGTTCTTTGCAGAGACTCAAGTCATTTCTTTTTCTTTTTTGGTACCAGCGATCAAACTCAGGACTTAATGCTTGCTAAGCAGGCACTTAAGCCACTGAGCTATATTCCTGGCCCCCAAGTCTTATACAGGTAGATTGATTGATTATTTCTTTGCGACAGGGTCTCTGTATTTAGTACAGCTGGCTTTGAACTTGCTTATGTAGCCCAGGCTGGCCTCAAGCTCACGCAGACTCTACGTAGGCCACCTGAGTGCTGGGATTGCAGGCATGTGCCACCAGACACTAAAATCTGATTGATTTAAAATTTCCCTGCTTTGTCCAGGTAAATTTTAAATCAATCAGATCTTATTCATACAAAATATTTACTGATTACAATTTTTTTTTTTTTTGTCTTTTTGAGACAGGGTCTTACTATGCAGTTCAGGCTGGCCTTAAGCTCACTTTGTAGCTCAGGCTGGTCTCGAACTCACAACAATCCTCCTGTCTCAGCCTCCCGAGTGCTGGGATTACAGGCATGCGCCACCACGCCCGGCCCCGATTACAATTTTAGTCACTGTGATTTCTTTCTTTTGGCTATTATTTTGTTGATAACTGTCTGGGATTTTCCCCCTACAAATTCCATTACCTTGGAATAAAATATGAAGATTTTAAATGTCATGAAGATTTTATTCTTGTGTTGATCTGAATTCAAAACCAAATCTTACAGGAAATGCTAGCAAATGTTAATTTTAATTTCAATATATCAAATTTGACTATATGCCACTTAAGACGTTATCGGTCTTATTTTGTGTTGACTGTTTCTACCAGGGATACTCACTGGGAGACGCTACCCAGAATCAGTCTTGTTAACACACACCTAGTCCTTCTGCACACCTGGGATCCCACCTACTATGATGGCTGAGGACAGGCACTGACCTTCCCCACTGCTCAGCAACTCTGTCTCTCGTTCTAAGCATAAGATCAAAGAAGTGAGCACAAGGTCAAAATGCCGCCAGGACCGCGAGGTCGAGGCCTTCAGGCTGCAGCCAGGCATCCGCCAAGGACTTCACAGTGCACGAGACTCCTGCGTGTTCTGAAATGCGAACTACGTTACCTGAGAGAACTTGGAGACAGTAGGCACATTTATTCTGAGAATCAACAGCTGATGTTCCCTTTGCTCATTTCCAAAATAGGCCAAATCAGTAAAAAAATCCAACCTAAACTTCACTAGAATCAAAAGCAAAATGACACTGTAAATTTCCTGCCGGGTGTGGTGGCGCAGGCCTGTGATCCCAGCACTCAGGAGGCTGAGGCAGGAGGATTGTTGTGAGTTCGAGACCAGCCTGAGCTACAAAGTGAGCTCGAGGCCAGCCTGAACTGCATAGTGAGACCCTGTCTCAAAAAGACAAAAAAAAAAAAAAAAAAAAAAAAAAAACAG
>PVKA01013026.1:21264-35027 GCA_004027165.1 Ctenomys sociabilis | reverse complement strand
GAAGCGTCAGAGTGAACCCAAGCTTGCGCGCATGCGTGCACACACACAGGTACCAATACGGTTAGAGACACAGGTTAATATGTACGTATGTGCCTTACTAGCTTTTTTTCTTTTTTTTTTTTTTTTAAATTCCTTTATTTATTACAGTGTCTCGCTACACATCACGGATTCTTTTTTCGCGGGGGTGGGGTGTGAGCTCAGCCGGCCCTGCGGGGAGGGGCTGGCATGGCATGTGGTGCTGGGGCTCGAACCGCGGTCCCTGGGAGGTGCTCTAGACCGCTGAGCTATGGGGCTGCTGAGAGGGCCTAGAAGCAAAGCAACAAGGACCAAGCAGCCGTCACATCTTGGCTTCTAAATATCAACCTCCCTTAGAAGGAGCTAAGCTTTCTCAAAAAACAAACAAACAAAACCTCACTTATTCTGGGATTAGGGCATCTAAAGTATAAAGCAGGCCTGGACTATGTTATGTAGCCAACAAAGAAGAGTTAAAAAATGGAAGGTAGGGGCCCGGGTCATAGCTCAGTGGCATAAGCGCCTGCCAGCAAGACCAAGGTCTTGAGTTCAATTCCTGGTACCACCAAAATTAAAAAAAAAAGGAAGGAATCAGGTCAAAAGAGCAGAGGAACCAGCCAGAGGGGGCTTCCACTGCGCACATCTGAGAAGACTTCAGCTTCAAAAGAAATAACAACAGCAACAGTTTGTAATTCACGGAACAAGACAGAAATCCGTGGCCCCACACCGACATAAAGACGTGACTGCATGTGTAAGTAGGTGGCTAACTGAAAACATCTCTTTGCAGCAAAATGCCAAACAACAATGGCAGGTGGAACAAAAGGGAGAGCAAGTGATGACAGCCTGGCACCACAGAGGTGACTGACTTGAGCAGGAGTCACTGAACGAAGCTTCCTCCGGCCCGCAGTGAATCTTCCTAGACCTGGTTCGTGAGCAACACTGGACAGATCCCAGCGTAGGCACCTTTTGCACTGCCAAGAACACAAAGCACAGGGCAAAGCTGACTGCGGCTTCAGTCTGCAGGGCTCCTCCCACCTGGCCTTCAGCAAAGCCATTCAGCAGCATCTCTGCACTCCAGCCTACACCGCGTGTGAGCACTCCTGGCCCTTACCATCCTAACAGTGGTAGTTAAAAATCCAGCCTTATGGCATGTCCTGTACTTCTGTTCCGTTCGTTTGTTTTGTGTAGGGTCTCACTATGCAGCTTGAACTATAGTGACCCTCCTGTTTTCAGCCTCCCCAGCACTGGGATTACAGGTGTGAGCCACCACGCCTGGACTCCATCGCTGGCAACAAACACCAAGAAGCCGCTACATCCTGGCTTCTAAATTTCAACTCCATTATAAAGAACTAAACTTTCTCAAAGAAACCATTTATTCTGGGATTTGGCCACCTAAGGTGTATGGAAAGAATCAGGTCCAAAGAACAGAGATGGGGCCGGGGAGATGGCTCAGCGGAATAAGCGCTTCCCTGGCAAGCACAAGGGTCTGAGTTCAATCCATGGTTCCACAAAAACAAACAAAAAAACCCAGAGGAGCCAGCCGGAAGGTGCTTCCACTGCGCATGTCTGGGAAAACTTGTTTCAAAAGAAGTAATAACAGCAACAGTTTGACCAGGCCGTTGCGTCATGTGGTGCCAGGGATCAAACCCTGGTCCCTGAACTTGCATAAGCAGGTGCTTAGTTCGTTGAGCTATCTCACCAGCCCTACATCCTATACTTCTGAAATTGGGGAGGTACTATCAATTAGAACACATAAGGGGCCAGCCAAATAGCTCAGTGGATTAAAGTGCCTGCAAACAGATGCGGGAGCCGTGGGTTCGAGCCCCAGGCCTGCCTTGCCTGCCCTGCCCCCAGGGCACACTGACATGGCAATTGAGCAAGGGCATGGTGGCACGTGCCTGTAATCCCAGCTCTTGGAGGCTGTAAACAGGCGGATCACTATGAGTCTGATCTATTAGTGAGACCCTGAACAACCTGTAGACCCTTCCTCTCCCCACACAAAAAAATTAGAACACATAAATTATAACATAAGCACTCCTCAAAGGTTGTATAATCAAAGAAAGGTTCCTAGAGTGAGGGCCAAGTCATGTAATTGTTCTTCCTGGAATGCCAAGTTTGCAAAAACCCAATTTTAGGTGGTAAACCTTTTGACCCTCTGGCTGTCTGCTTTTTCCTAAAATATACTTTTGGGCCCACTTCAACTGAACATGAACTGGTCATTATTTTATGCAAAATTTAATTTTACATATATACATCCTGTAACATAAACTATTTTTTTCATTTATGTATTTGGTACAGGGTCTTGCTATCCAGTTCAGACTCATACTGATCCTCCTGTTGTCAGCCTCGTCAGCACTGGGATTACAGGCATGTGTCACCACACCCAGATTCAGTCAGCTCAGCGTGTCCTGGGGGTAGGGCTGGTGGGGCATGCGGGACCAGAGATCGAACCCTGGTCCCTGTGCTTGCCAAAGCAGGTAGCTTAGTCCACTGAGCTATCTCGATGGCCCTAACATAAACTGTTAATAAGGCCTCATATCAGAGAAAAAGCTGAAATTATGCAAATGAACAATAAACAGTTTAGATTTAGCAGGTTTAAGAGGCTGACACCAAAGGACTGAAATTCAAAGGCCAGCCTAGGCAATGTAGCAAGACTTGATGTCAACTCAAGTTAAACAAAGGCTTGCGGATGTAGTTCAGTGGAAAGGTGTTCACCTAGCACACCTGGGGTCCTAGTTCCATGCCTATATATAGGCAAATATCTATCTATCTATATCTATATCTATATCTATATCTATATCTATATCTATGTCTATATCTATATCTATATCTATATCTATATGGAGAGAGAGAGAGAGAGAGAGAGAGAGAGAGAGAGAGAGAGAGAGAATTTTGTAATTTCAAATCGGTACATCAAATGAATTATAATCTGGTTTTTTATGGCATCAGTTATAATCTCAGGTTGTGATATGCCCTGTACTGCAGCATTTATTTTCTGCTCTGCACAGGGGTGAGTTCTAGGCACACTAGGGTATACAGAGTAGCTGGCTCCCTGGTAAGGAGCTATAGGGAAATATTCCTGGGGATGGAGTCTTCTCTGGAATAGAAGGCCAAAGCTTTACTAGGAGACAGCATTCTGTCCTTTAGTCCACCTCTTCTTTTTACCAAAAGTGAGATGTGAGGGCAGGAACACGGCGGCTACCTTGGGACCAAAGGGATGATGATGAGGACCCTGAGGACAAGCCATCCCAGAGGGGTGTAGAAAGCAGGGTCCTAAGGCTGATATCCCATATCAACCTGAGACGTCGAGAAGCTTCACTAAAGCAATGCGGCAGCCCGATATCCTAGAGTGTAGAAGACATGCCCCCACCACTCCACAGTGCCATTCAGTGTGTCACCCTGAGAAGTTCTGTGTCCTCACCTTGTAAACATCCTGACCCTGCCCGAGAGGAAGGCACAGAGATAGTGTGAGTTCTCTCCAAGGGAGTAGCCTGCTCACAATGTGAGGGAGGAGGACAGGCCTCGCTCTTCCTGCCTTTGCTGTCTCCTGCCACCTTGCACTGCTGCGCCTGGGCCCTGCCACCCTGCCTAGGGCCAGCTGATTATGGAATGAAACCTCCACAAACTTCAAGCCAATAAACTTTTCCTCCCTTAATTTTAGGGATTAAGAACTTTGTCTCTGCAATGAGAGAAGCATAACAAGGACACTGAGACTACCACAGAGCAGCTGGACCAGCCCTGGACTGCCCACCACAGAATCCTTGCTGGGTGAGAAAAATGCTCCCATCTATTTACTGTACATGACTCTCATTCCATCAGCCAAAGCACTCATTTGAAAGCTATTTATTATTTGAAAAATATTTATTTGCTTCCATCCTATGCTTTATGACACTTTTTCTGTTCTTAGAACTATAAGTAATGAATCACTAGATTTTGCTGTGATCAAAGGACTCAGCTAAGCAAATCAGTGCATGGTATTCGCCAAACCAAAGCGTCGTCCAGGAAAAGGCTCAGTGAGACAGAAGGGAAGGGAGAGCTCCTGGGGAAGCTGTTCATGCTCGCGAGGGTCAGGGAGGAGACCCTGGCCCTGCCTGTCTTTGCCATGTGGACATAAGGCCCTGAACTACTGCCCCCACCACCTTACAAGCTTCCCAGTGAAACCACCACACAGCACGCAGGAGGCACCCAAGGCCTCAGAGGACACAGCGGGGCCCACCAGATTCACCTGGCCCTGCAGAACCACTGATCTGCTACTCGTGAGGAGGAGTTACTTAATGGCGCTTACTGTCAGGGCGAGCTTGAGTGCGTGCCCCGCCACCTGCCGTCAGGAACACTCCATCTGCTTCGAAGTGCAAATGACCTGGCCCAGGGTGGAAGCAGATGCTGCCCTGGCCACGCCCACCACTGTCCTTATCACCGCAGCAATCTATCCTGTCACCTCTTCCTCCATAACGAGCCCTGCTAGCTCGACCGACCGTTCTTTATCCACTTCCACTTCTAACTGCAGCACTGCGACCTGCACCTCCGCCACTTCTACGTCTGCTCTACCATGACCATGACTCCATCATCTCCAGCTCCATTCCAACCGTAACACTGCTTCCTTGACCACTTCCATTTCCACCTCCACCAGCACCACTTCTTTCACAACCATCCACGCCACTGCAATCACTATAACCACCTACATCTCCTCCTCTACCCGCACCTCCACATCCACCACCACCACTGCCACTTCCACCTGCATACCCCTCCTACTCCCAGTTCTAACTCGCCAGCTCCGCCGCCGCCACCACCACTGCCAACTCCGTCTCCTCTGACTCCACCACCTCTACCATCACCATGACCTTCATCACTATGTCCACTACCTCCAACAGCTCCACCTCCCTACCTCCACATCCACCACCCCATCATACTCCCACCACCAAAACCTTCACTGCCACTTCCACCATAACCTTAATCTCCACCACCTCCTGCACTTCAACCACTAATAACGTGTCCACCTTCACCATAAATGCACCCTCACTTTCATTAACACCTCCATCATCACTCTTCCCTCCACCCCACTCCTACCACTATCTCCATGCACTTCTTCGATCAATATCCCTGCCTCCTTCATACCACCAGCTCTTCCGCCTCCATGGTCACCAACACTGCCTCTACAATCACAGCCAATGCCTTCTCTATTTCCCTGCTCTCACCACCATGCCCACCACCCATCTGTCACCATTGTGTCTACACACCACTTCCTCTGCCTCCACTTTCATCACCACCATCACCGTCATCATCACCACCATCCCCATCACCTCCTCCCACACTATTGCCGTTATCACCAAGTCTGTCACCTCCACCTCTGCCATCCCCCACCTCCACTCCCCCCCACCCACACCACCACCACCACCACAGGTACTTGTGCTATTCAAAACAATCTCCCGTTATGTCTCACCACTCAAGCACATTTCCCAGAAAGAAGCCAGGGGCTGGGGAGATGGCTCAGTGGAATAAGCCCTTCCTTGGCAAGCACAAGGGCCTGAGTTCAATCCTTGGTTCCACCAAAAAAAGAGAGCCTGTGTGGAAACTCCTCTTTGTCTGAAGAAAGAACCTTCTTTAAATATGAGAAAAATATGCTGACCAAGGAAAATGCAAAGAACTACTATTCAGGCAGCAGTAGAAAATGACTCATGGCCCAGAAGAGTACTAATGCAATGCCCCAAATAATGTGCTATCGCCCCTTCTCCATCTCACGAGAAAACCTTCTCCAAAGATTTGACATCGGTATCCTTATTGCCCATTGTCTCCATTATGCCTGAATCTTTCCTTGACTCAAGGTTAAGGGAACATCACTGTAAGTTTTTAAATGGAGCATTATTTCTATTTACTGTGCACACAACTTTCTGTAGATTTTTTTTCTGTTGGTAGAGGAACAATCATTTTAGATTTATACATGTGAAACAGCAAATAAATTGCTTAAGTTCATTCTAGAGCAGCCTTTTCCACACCAAACTAAGTGAATCTTCCCTCATTGGCTCCATTTCTCTATTTCAGGGAGGAAATTTGATCAATAAACTATGCAAAATATTAAGCAACCTGTTAAATTCTTACATTACTCCTCAAAATTCTTAAGCTACACTGAGAACCCAAGTGGGATGAAAGGACAAGAAGTGAACATGTAACTCGATCACTCACATCCCAAAGTGAACTGAGACAGATAAGAATGCAAGCATCAATAACTAAATCTAAAGACAAACAACAGCTAGGCACATCTGTAATCCCAGCACTCAGGAGGCTGAGGCAGCAGGATTGTTGTGAGTTCGAGACCAGCCTAGGCTATACAGTGAGCTGAGGGCCAAGCTGAGCTACACAGTTGAACCCTGTCTCAGAAAGACAATAAATAAATAAATAAATAAATAAATAAATAAATAAATAAATAAAACAGGCAAATGATGATTTATCTCCTTCATCCTGATTGTCAGCATAGTCATCCTGGTACCCAGTTCTGGCTCTGGGGCCTACGAACATCACAGTTTGCAGACCCTCAAGCCATTGTGAAAAAGTGTACAGCATTTGTGTAGAACCTACCCATCTCATTGCACATTTAAAACTTGATCTCTAGGTTGTTCTTAACACCTACTGCAATGCGAACGCCAGGTAAGTAGCTGGGATATCACCTTGCTGAGAGACTAATGACATGAAAAGAGTCTGTAAATGGTCAGCACAGAAGCAATTTTAAAAACTTATTTCTGACCCATGCTGGCTGAATCAGAGCATGCCAGACCCACAGATTCAGGGGCCAACTGTGTATCACTGCATTACCCCAAGAAACTGCCAACTGACTCCCGTAACACTTTTTCTCATTAAAATGTCTCAGGCAGGCTCAGGTCTTCTAAGCAAGACATAGACAGAACAGAGCTGTCCACCTCAGACCTGCCTCGGATTTGTACAAGCTTCTCTAGACGCTGTCTCCTGGAAGCGGAGAGGAGGGAAGCCCTCCCTCGACTAGCCAGGATGTCACTCACTCACGCCTCGGCGTCTACAAAGTGAGCCTGAATGCCTCTCCTACTGACTCTCCACGGAGAAAGCTGAAATAATCGCTTCGCCCCAGGAGTGACACGGCACCAATCTGCTGTCCAGGACCAGAGCCAACCGTCTCAGCGGGAACTCGAGGCTTCTCAGCCAGCAGCGAGGACCTGGTGCACGTTTTTGGCTTTTCCAAAATCCATAAAAGTTGCAATTTTTTTTAGACAAATTTGGAAACATTACAGGTAAAATGTAAAATCAAAACTATAAATCTTATTCTCTAGGTTATATGAATTTAATATGAGTATATGATAGGAGATTATGAACTTAAACCTATTTTAAGGATCTCTGTTTATTTATTTTGGGTTTTTTGAGACAGAGTCTTTCTTCCTGCCTCAGCCTTCCAAGAGCTGGCATCACAGGTGTGCATCACCTCTGTTTACTATAACAGTCACTGGAATCTATATGTTTATCAAGTATTTTTATAAATCTTAAAAAATGCATGCTACAACAAAATTTTCAGGGTTTTTTAAAAAAATATAATTGGAGGAGTATTTACAGAGCTCGGGGAGTTTTTCCCTGAAAGAAATAGTAATGATGATTATCTATAATGAGATCTGCGATTGATCTATTAACAAGTATCTTCACTTTAAGACTTTGGCAGCTAAGATCTTAAAACTTGTTTTTCCATAATTATAATACAAGGTCAGCTGTGCTTCAAGACCAGTTTTTTTTCTTATTATATAGTTTTCTAGAGCCCAGGGCCTTTCACATGCACAGCAAGCACTCTACCACTGAGGAGTATCCCAGCCCCCAAGCCACTCTTGGGCACCTTACAGCTCCAAGAAATCTTTTTCTTTCTTTCTTTCTTTTTTTTTTTTTAGGCGGAACTAGGAATTGAACTCAGGCCCTTGCGCTTGTCAGAGAAGCACTTACTCCACTGAGCCGTCTCCCCAGCCCCTCAAGAAACCCTTTTCTATCTGTGCTCTCAAAAAAAATGGAATGCTTCTTTCCTTTACAAATTTTTTTTAAAATGAGGCAACTATTTTTACAAAAAGATGAAATTTAAAAATATAGGGAAAAGTTATTTTTTAGCTCCAGGTTAAAGACACTAGATGCTCCCGCATATTCGGGGCATTACAGTGCCAGCTGCCAGGTCTGAAGGAAGATGCGAGAGCAACCTGCTCACTCTGACACCGACACCTCCTTCCCACCATTTCTACCTTACCCTTTCCTGCTACCAATGCTCCAACACGGCCTCTACCATCTTCACCAAATCCCTTTTTCTCTCAAGAAAGCATAGTTTTGAAAATCAGTTTATTTTTCTAAAAGTGAAACTTGCATGGCAAAAATGTCTAGCCCTCTACCAGTGTTCAAAAGAATAAGTGTTCAGAAGCATAACATAAACATTGCTGCCCCCCCAGCCCTAAGGAAACATGGGAAAGAAGCGAATCCAAACACTCCAAGTGACTTCAGTAACGAAGACTTCATTAATGCACCGCTGTTACTGAAAGAGACATGGAATACCATATGCACTCTTCACAAAGGGAAAATCAAAGTAAAAGAAAAAAGCCACCATCTATGAAGCCAAGTGTAGACACGGTCACCCCAGGACATGCAGCTTCCCTGAGTCACCCTTCTGTGCATTTTAACTTTTCTTCTATTTTAAAGTCAGTGTCAGAATCCCTTCCTTTCATGGACAAAAAAGATTTTTCACTTTTTAAAGAAAGTCAAACAGGAGACCTTTGGAAAGGCCCTGCAGACGGTGCTAGCAGCACCTGGCTGCTGCTGCTCCTTCGTGCGGACCCCGCCTGATCAAAGAAAAAGGGGAGAAAAAAATTTAAACATATTGTTTATCATTTAAAAAATGACTTAATTTGCCACGTTTTTCTTATAGGTCAGGTGTGCGTTCTGTTAGTGGGAAGCTGAAAACGCTCTTCTATCAAATACAGGCTGAACATCCCTAGGCTAAAACATGCCTCACATCCTGAGCATCAGCCTGTTGGCACAGCGGAAAACTGTACATCCCGACGTGACGGGAGCAGCAGTCACAATGCCGGTGCTCTGAGACATTGTCCAATATGACCTCGAATTGTGTGTCGACAGGCGTAAGCAGGCCTTGTGTTTCCGCTGGGTGCCGTCCCTGACACAGTTCCTTGGAGATCTGCGACATTCCCAATGCAAAACACGAGTGGTCCTGGCCCTGGGCACTTTGGATAAAGGATAATTAACATGTGGCTGAGTCAATTTAACCTCTTACTCAACCAGAATGACTCTGATAAGCAAGTGAGCATATTTTATGACATTTCAAATTACTTTTCTACTTATGTATGAGTATTAAACACATTCTGGTTTCCATGTTTATTTTTGTTTGTTTGTTTGTTTGTTTTTGTAGTACTGGGGATTGAACTCAGGACGTTGTGCTTGCCAGGCAGCCACTGAGCTGTCGTCCCAACCCCCTGTCAGTGGCTAGTATATGTGACAGCAATCAACTTCTCATTGTTCACTGTTTAAACTTCTAAACGATTTGTAAATAGCTCAGGTGCTATGCTTGAATTAAACTAAGTACTTATCATCTTTTCATAATTATGTATCATAGGAATAAAACAATGGTTATTTTTCATGGAAAAAAGAACACTCACATTTACTGGGCTGGTGTTTCCATCAATTATAAATAAGAGTTGCAGCTATCAGAATTTCAAAAAGATGGGATTTAGTTTCATAAACTAAACCTGTGTTCAATGGTAATGTTTTATGCAGAATTTTCTTGAACTCAAAGAAAAACATACGCAGTGTACCAAACATCTTTAGCATCCATTAATCTTCCAATGAACCCCTAAATACATAAACTTGAGTAACATTCAAAACAAAAAATATTCTAGTATGTACTCTATGGCATCACATTATCTTTTTTAGTTGAGCCTACAAGTATCAGTGCTTCCTTAAAGACATAAATGAATTACCGCGCACCCACTTATCCTGGAAAAGTGTAACTATTAAAATTAATCACTTAGAACAGAAAGAAAATACCATCATTAACTAAATTGGGATCCATCCTAATAATATTAGATGATTTTCAGGCACTACCCAGAAGTTGAGTGCTTGGATTTAACCAACTACTGAAGACTCTACTTATATATATATTAACACTAATTTGTGACATGTGAAGAAATTTACATTAATATTTTATTCAACTTAATTCAGTTTTTCTTGCAGCATTCAGGAAGTGTCTCTGTCTTCCCAGCTGAATCTTCATTATGAGCCATTCATTATAAATGTGCCATCTATATTGCGCTTAAGAAAGTACTTCGGTTGGTAAATTAACCGACTATTAGATACACCAACTTTGTAAATTAAAGAAATGCTTATTACAAATAAGCCTGTTGCACCTTTATGAAAATTCTTAAAAAATAAAAATACTCATCCGGTGTGAGAATCACGTCATGCTCTCTGAGGAAGCGAGAGCAACGCCGGTCTGCCCACTTACGCTGAGCTCACAGAAGTCCACGCTGCTGAGGCTCTTGCTCCTGTGCAGTCGGCCCTTGATTCGCCTTAAAGAAGGCTTTCCTTGGCTGACACTAGAAGTAGCACCATTAGGATTTTCGGACGACGGCGTTACCCTGCAAGAAGGGAAAACATGCATCAGGGCAGACGCGTGTGCTGGCGAGCGCGCTTCTGAAGGTGAGGTGAGGATTCGCTCCGGGGGCTGTGGTGACAGCACACACCTTGGCTTCAGTCAGAAACTAGCAGCCCTGTTCTATCCAATACCATTTTCGAAATATTCCTTTTTTTCATTTTTACAAACTTGAAATATTTTAATACCTTAGATGTAGCATATAGGAAATAACAAAGAGCATAATTCAAAGGGCAAGAGAAGTTGCAGCATGCTCCTGGGTGAACAATAAAGAGCTCTCAAAGCGATAGTTATACAGGACTATATAAAATATATTAGATGAACCCTTATTTAAAGGTCATTGAAGATTTCTATGAAACAGTACCAATCTTATGTCACATTATACATGTATTTTTTTTTCATATGTGTGTGTATGTGTATAAAAGACAGGGAAGAAGTAATATAAAATCAACAGAAAATGGAAATATACTTTTTAAATTTTTTTTGGTGGAACCGGGGATTGAACTCAGGCCTTTGCACTTGCCAGGGAAGTGCTTATTCCACTGAGCCATCTCTCCGGCCAAAATAGTTTTTTTTTTTGTTTTTTTTTGGGGGGGCAGAACCAGGAATTGAACTCAGGCCCTTGCTCTTGCCAGGGGAGTGCTTATTCCACTGAGCCATCTCCCAGGCGGAAATATACTTTTTTAACGTTTCTAATACTAGGAGAACATATCATACGATGTCTTTTAGATAAACTGTAATTCAAAGATATAGTATAAATCTTAAAACAAAAATTAAGATTAAGTATTCAGAAAATTAAATACTAATTATTTAAAAATTCAATGTTTCAAAACAATTGAGCCAAGAAAAAGTTTTCATCGTAGTAAATAAGTACTAAGGATAAAACATAAGATAAATACTGGAATAACAAATGACCATCACTTCTGACAGTTTGGGGATAGGATATTACACAAAGTTCTAATGTGTTGTGGACATAGATAATGACCATGACACTTACTGGTGGCCAGGTATCACTTGTGGGACTGAGCTACTGCTAGTTCTTGAAATCCACCCTATAGACCCATACAGAATCATGACCCATAGGGGCAAGAGAAGTCTATTTGTAGAGTGTGTTGATAAAAATATTTTGCTGCTGTACACAAAAGAATAACTGAAAGACTACTATTGTATACCTGTTATTCTCCTGTTTAATTGTTTGCCCTATTTGGTGGGTTCTTTCCATTCTCATTCATGGCGTTGTGATCATTTTGCTCCCTGTCTAGAAAACCATTTAGTAGTCTGTGTAGGCTTGGCCTTGTCATCATGAAATTCTTTAGTTGTTCTTTGTCATGGAAGCATTTTACTTCTCCATTATACTTGAAAGAGAGTTTTGCAGGGTATATCAGTCTGGGTTGGAATTTGTTTTCTTGCAAGACATGAAGTACTTTGCTCCATGTTCCTCTTGACTTGATGGTTTGTGAAGAGAAATCTGCCATTATCCTGATGGGGTTTTTCCTTTCAACGTGATCTGTTTCTTTTCTTTAGTGGCTTTTAGTACACTGTTCCTGTGCTGAATTTCTGGTATCTTGATTATTATATATCTGGGGGTGGTTTTAATTGGGTTGATGTTATTTGGAGTTTTATATGCTTCGGTTACTGAATGTCAGATTGTTGCCCCATAGTTGGGAAGTTTTCTGCTATTACTTCTGTCCATCTTCTTTTTATATCATTTGTATTGACTCCTTCCTTCTCATTGATGCCTATTAGTCTCACATTGTTCATCTTTGCATCGCCTTGCAGGTGTTGAGTTATTTTATCCTGCATTCTAGTTGTTTTTAAGAGATCTTTGCTTACTTTTTCACTAGCTGCAATGGTGTCTTTAAGGTCAGAAAGTCTATTTTCATTTTCACTCAAACAGATTTGCCAGCTTGTGATTGAGGTTTTAATTTCCTGTATATCATTTTAATCTGTTTCATACATTCTATTTCTCTCCTATATTGCTTATTCAGGGGACCCATCATTTTTATATTCTGCTCTATTTTTTTATCAGTGTATTCTTTAGAAGCACTTAGTAGTTCTTTGATTATTTATAGTTATCACTACTTTTTTATTTCAGACATTATTTCTGATCTAATGTCTTCTATACCTTTCTGCAGTTGTTTCTTTACTTCCAACGCTATTATTTCACAGAGCTCAGGTGTGTGATTTCCAATTTCCTCTATGCTAGCGTCTTCTGCATTTGTACTGGGTGGACTCCGGGCCTGAGACTGCTTTTTGTCCCTTCTCTTTGTCATTTTGTGTACCACTGACTTTTGACCTTGGTGTAGAGCTTAGATAGAGTTATTACCTTAGCACCAGGTCCGGATCTGGGAAGTTCAGACCCCTCCAGGTGGGTGTGGCTTGGGTCTGGCTGCTGTGCTCCACTTCTTCCTGCTGCAGCCTTGCAGGTGAACCCTTTGTGTCACACTGGGAAGATGTGCTGCTCCTGAATCAGCTGGGTGGGTCTTGCCTCTAGCCTCTTTGCAGGGAGTTCTGCTGAAGGGTTCCATACTGGGCCTGCACTCTGGGTCTATTCAGGATCTGGAAGCCCCAGGCGGTCTCATTCACAGGCCTGGCCTGCGCTCTGGGTCGCTTTAGGATCCAGTGGGCCCAGGTAGTCTCACTCACATGCCTTGAAATATTTCTTCTTAGCCAGCTACTTTAGAAATCTTCCTGACAGAATCCAAAAAACTGCAGCAGTAAGATGCACTGTACCCATCGAAGAAGTGATTAAGACCTGACTGAGGTCTCCTAGGAAACAGGCAGGAATCTGTTTCCCTGTGGGCAGCTACTTACCCCCCAACTCAGGCCAGCCTGAGGTACACAGGACAAGGAGGCTGTCCCTGTGCACACCCACAGGCCCTGTTCATTGTGCTTTGGTTAAGTGAAAATAACTCCTGCACATTTAAACATGACCGTTGGCCATTCATTCAGTGTGAGCACGGAACCACGCATATACAGGTAAGAGGAAACGGCAGGCCACCTAAGCCACCTACAGATGGGCTGCACGCTGTGATAAACATTCACACACACACACACACACACACACACACACACACACACACACGCCCCTAGCACATGGTCACAG
>PVKA01013026.1:0-21164 GCA_004027165.1 Ctenomys sociabilis | reverse complement strand
GGGGCCGGCATGGCATGTGGTGCTGGAGATCCAACCCAGATCCTGGTACTTGCTAGGCAGATGCTTAGACTGCAGAGCTATATCCCTGGCCCACAGTGAGACAGTTTATGCAGCAATGGGACTGGTTCGTACGTGTGGTTTGTAGAAGTCCCTGCTCTGGGACCATTTCTCCTATGTGTACTACGGTCCGCATTCCTGTAGCTGCTGACCTCAGTGACCTGCGTAATCCTTCACATTTCAAATGTTGTCTGGAAGATGTAAGACTCTTAATTGCTTTTGAGACACAAAAGATGGACTATTAGCAAAATGGACCTAATTTAGATATTAAAAAGACAGTAAATATAAAATAGGCCTGTTTAAGAATGCCTGAGGCTGAGAACAAAAGTAATAATTTAAACAGAACATCTGAAGAATATAAGATATAAACTGAAAACTAAAAGCCATTTCCCCTTGTGCCTTATCCCAAATCTCTCTTTTCCAAAAGCCATCCTATGTCTGCTACCACCTCCCAAGTATCAGTGCTTATTTACCTATGTGTTTATTTCCTTTGGGATTATTTAATAAGGGCTCAGACTGTTCCTATCATCCCCTGCCATGTCCTTCTTTACTTAATAAAATACCTTGAACTCTTCTCATGATGCACTTTACTCACACCTATTCATATAATGGCTCAACAGTATTCCCCAACATAGATGCCACGTGACTTACTCAGCCACCTGCTTCCTGATGGGCAGTGTTTCCAAACGCCTATTATCAGATCTTAAAGCATCCAGGAGAGCATTCTTGATAAATCTATGCACAGATCTATAACTTGGGGAAGAATCCCAGGGGTAGGGGTAGAGCTGCCTCAACTTCTGTGACCGTTAATCCTTACGTGTCCACGTCACTGCATTAACAACCACCCCGCAGACTAGCAGAGCACACTCGCGAGCACACCGCCGAGGGGCCCGGAGGTGCCGCCTTGGGTGATTCTATGGCCTCAGCAGTTGCCCTCTGGTGCTGGCCTCTTGCTCCATCTGCAGGGCACCATGGACTAAGCTATTGCACTCCGTCACGCCCTTCTACCACCGTGTTCCCTCACATTCCCATCTCAGAGCCAGCCAGCTATGGACCGCATCTCCCCAAACCACAGGCTAAATTAAACCTTTCCTACTTTAAGTCTCGGGTGTCAGGTATGGTGCCCAGCAGTGGGGTGCTGGTACTGTATCTTCCCAAGGAGCGCCACCGATTTACACTTCTATGAGAGTACGGGAGAACGCCCGCTCGGAAAAGCCTTACCTGTATGATTTTATAATTCAGCTCTCTGCATCTTTCACTATATTTTTGTCTTGCTGCACTGCTGATCTCTGTAAACAGGCCTGTTAGCATTTCCCATCACAAATATGGATCTGTCAATCGATCTTTATAAATCTATTCTTGCTTTTTACATTTCAAAAATTTTTGGGCTGGTGAGATAGCTCAGGGGTCTACAGCGCCTGCTTAGGCAAGCTTAGGCAGGTGCAGAGGGCTGCAGTTTGATCCCTGGCCCTCAGGGTGGGTTGAGCTGACAAAAAAGATTATTGGATGGCTGAGTGTCTCACTCATACCTTCTTAGGGACTTCATTTTTTTATCACATAGAAAGTCACTGCAACATGACAGACTTTAAGTGTTATCTTCTTTCCTTCTTTGTTTCTTATTTTTGTATCTGCAGTTGAACTCATGGCCTTGCACTTGCCAGGCAAGTGCTTGTGCCACTGAGCTATCTCCCTGATGATAATTTTACCCATCTACATGTTTATACTAATGCTTTCCTAGTTTATCTTTTTTTTTTTTTTTAAAGGAATATAAAGCTATTTATTGACCACAGCTCACCATGATTTACAAGAAAGTAAACACTATACCTTAGGATGACGTTGCAACTACTACAGAGTTGTTTTCCTGGCTTCTGCTGAAAACAGTAACCCAAATACTGGAAAGACTGGGCCTACATGGAAGGAACAAGTTGGGGTCAAGAAAAACATGCAGGTCAGTAGTTTAGATTCTGAGCTGTCCACTCCCTTATTCAGGAGGCCCTACATGGTGAGCACCTCCAGCCACTAAGTGGGTTTCCAGGAGCTACATCTTAAGACAGCCACGAATCTTGACTTTTGCGTGCAGATTGCAGCATGCTGTGAAGTACTGGGTCCTGCGGAATCTTTTATGTGCCCTTTGCAAGTCGTCCTTAGTGAATTCAAACGAACCAGGTTTTAACTTGCTGCCTTTCTTTGATTATACTTTTTTTTTTTTTGGCGGAACTGGGGCTTGAACTCAGGGCCTTGCACTTGCCAGGGAAGCACTTATTCCACTGAGCCATCTCCCTGGCCCCTCTGCTGCCTTTCTTTGGAATCCTGCCAACTGCTGCATTTTTGTGACTAAAGGAGGATAAGAATTCTGATAGGGCTGCTTTGAAAATATCCACCTTAAGCTGTCTGGTTAACCACAGAAGCATCTATCTAACCTAAAAGGCTCTGGCTTGAGGAACACTTTCTACTTGACTAGAAGTGACGGATTTCTTGGGTTGTTCAGGATGATGGCTCCTCACACAGGAGCTTATCACACATAGTTCTGGTTTTGGTGAATGTTTAAAAGCAAACCCAAACCATTTACCTAAGTGTTTTATTTGTAGACACACAAACAAAAGACTCAGACTGGTCCTCATGCATTTGACCTAAAATAGGAGTTCTGATTTTGACTATGGACAATTCCCCCCCAACACATAGAAAAGCAGAGGAACCGTATCAGGCTAGCAAGTGCTGTTTTCTGATAAAGGAAGCTCTGCAAAAGCTTTATTTGTTCAAAGTAACCAGTACTCCAGATGAGCACAAACAAAACCCAACACGTCCCCCAAATATTGCTTTCAAAACTGACATATTAAAACTTGATTTTCATTAGAATGCTTTTTGTCCCACACTAATAATATATATATATATATATATATATATATATATATATATATATATATATATCGTTGTTTTGATGGATGTTATATATATGTAAGTTATTGACCTTCATCTTTTTTTTTGCAGAACTGGGGATTGAACTCAGGCCTTTGTGCTTGGTAGGGAAGTGCTTATTCCACTGAGCCATCTCCCCAGCCCTGAGCTTCATCTTCTGAAAAAGAACCCCAAGTCAGTGTCTCTTCATAAAAAGCAATTACGATATGAGGTCATTTCCTGTTTGCTGCTCTTGCCAGCACCATGTCAGCCTCAGCTGAATCCTTCCATTTCATGAGAAATCAATTCTCGGCTACTATCTGTGGCGTCAATTATTCATTCAGGATCAAGACCTCTAGCAAAACTTCTAGGTTTGTCAGCAGCATCTCTTTTTTTCTTTGACTTGCTGTCATCAGATTCACTGTCAGAAAAAGATTCAATTTTTGTGCCATCTTTTTCTTCACTAGATTTTTTTTTTTTTTTTTGCAAATTAAGAAAAACTTCAATTAACTCTGGACCATCTAAATTTTCTCCAGGTTCCCATGTATTGTCAGCGTCTGTAAATCCCTTCCACTTCAGGAAATACTCCACCTTCCCATTCATTCACTACAGGATGGTCCAGTACTTTTTCTACCACAAATTCTTCAGGTTCTGCCTCCTCAACTTTTTTTACTTTTTTCCATTTTGTTTCTTTCCCATTCTTTGCAGTGTAGTTTTATTGGCGACCATATTTTATTGCAGACTTGAACAGCTATTATTCAGTCTCAAACGCTGGGTCACAGGTCTGCAGCTCTATTCAAACTCAAATTCCCCTGGTTTATCTTTTTGTATGTTTTATATTTTCAATCTTTGCAAATCTCTGCTTGCTTTTCCTTTGTAGCTGTACCTTTAACTTTCGGCATTCATGCAGCTGGAGTGGTTGCCCCTCCCCTAATATGAGAGTAAACACCTTTTGAGATGAATTCAATTTTTTTGAACTTACTACATTTACTAACAATACCTACGGTCATCAGTGTCCTCATCCCTTCTTAAGCTACATGGCGCCAGCATATCCTGTCCTCTTGCCCCCAGCACCACCACAAAAAGCCCCTCCTGTCTCCTGGAGTTTCCAAGTTTTCCAACTGCTCTTTCATTCTTTTGATTCCTTCGCATTTCTGTAATTTGTCAGCTTTCTCCTCCCGACTGCTTTTCTGCTTTGCCATCTTGTTAATTTGGCAATAAGTTGCAATTTCTAAAGTATCTTAGACTTCCTCTTTGCAATATTCTTTTGGAGCTTTCTGAATTTAATCCAATATTTTTTTCTAACAAGGATTACTTCCTATGTTGTAAAAAAAAATACGGCAATTCACAGTCTTTCTCTAGCTGTTCAGAGCATCCTACTGTCTGTCTACTTGCTTCTGTAGTGGAGAACACCTGCGTCGCTGCCAGGGGGCCTCCTGTGCAGAACTTTGTTGACTCTGGCAGCAGAGACAGGATGTCCTCCTGGGTCAGGGGACCCAGCAGCCACCTTGGACTCAGCAGTGGCCCTCTCTTGGCAAACACCAGGGCCTCCTTTCCGTCACCTGTCCAGGTCCCCAGCTCCTCCTGCCCCATGCTCCACCAGCTTGGCCTCCCCGTCAAGCACAAGCTCCAGACCAGTTCTACAGGGCTTGCCTCTCAGCAGATCCCCATCTACAACGACACCTCCACAAAAATTCTGTGCCAGTGACACAGTCTCACTATTTTTGCAGACCACCAGCTATTTGGTTGTGGGACTTTAAATTAAACTTTTTATTTCATTGAATTTCCAACAAATACTCTTTTCAGTTCAGCTCCCAGAACAGACATTTAACAATGTCACTTTCATGGTTCTCAATATAGAAAAAAGCACAACATACAACTGTTTTCCCCCTGCAGGGGAAAAGCTTTGCACAAACAATGAAGAACTGTATTCAAGGGGAAAAGCCTCTGCACACTGGAAGGGGCAGGGTTCTTTTGGTCCAGGCCAAAACTGCACAGGAAATGAAAACAAAAATAAACAAACTTAAAAGCTTCTGTAGGACAGAAAACAAGAAGAAAGACAACCTACAGAATAGAAGAGTACATTAGCATGCTATGTCTCTGACAGGGCATTCTCATCCAGAGTATGCAACGATGGAGCAGGTATACAGCTTAGGGGCACAGCACCTGTCTGGTAAGCAAAAGGTTCCAAGTTCAGTTTCTCATACAAAAAATAAAAGAAAAGAAAGAAAAAGAAAAAGAATATAGAAAGATCTCCAAAAACTGAAAAGCTAAATAAATAAATAACTCGGTTTAAAAATGGGCATGCTCACCCCTGTGAAAGTCAGTGTGGAGATTCCTAAGAAAACCAGGGTTAGAGGTCCCGTCCAGCCCAGCTATTTATTCCCCTTCTGGGTATCTTTCCAGAAGAACTGAACACATCATAGCGCAGGGATGTGCACACACCCTGTATGAACCCGTGTTCACAGTAGCACAACTTCTCACAGCTACATCTTGGAAACAACCCAAATGCCCACCAACCAAGGACTGGATAAAAAAAGACGTGGCCTTTTTATACAACGGAGTGCTGCTCAGCCACAAAGAAGGATAAACTAGAGACTTTTACAGGTAAATGGGCGCAACTCAAAACCATACTCATGAGTGAAATAAATCAGACGCCCATGTGTAAACATCATTATTGTCTCCCTAGTGTAAGAAATGGAAAGAGCAAGTAAGATCCAAAATGGGGGCCAGCCAAATAGCTCAACGGATTAAAGTGCCTGCGAGCAGACACAAGGGCCAGGGGTTCTATCCCTGGGCCTGCCATGCTAGCCCTGCCCCCAGAGCATACTGAGAGGGCAATTGAGACTGGGCGTGGTGGCACCTGCCTATAATCCCAGCTCTTAGGAGGTTGTAAACAGGTAGATCACTATGAGTCCAATCTAGTAGTGAGACCCTGAACACCCTGTAAACCTTCCCTAAAATATAGAAAAAAAATGTACAACAGATATTATAAAATGGGAAAGAAAACTTCAAAAGAAATGAGAAACTGGGATGAGGGAATGGAAAAAAGAAAAAAGGAAAAAATCAAAAAGGAAAAAAAACTAGAGCTGGCGAGATAGCTCAGCAGACTAAGCACCTGCTCTGACAAGTGCAGGGAGCAGGGTTTCATCCTGGGTCTTGCACACTGTACCAGCCCACCCCGCGGGCCTGCTGATCTGGAAATTGAGTCTGGGCATGGTGGCACATGCCTGTATTCCCTGTACTGGGGAGGCTGAAAATAGGAAGATCACTAAGAGTCTGAGCTGTGTAGTGAGACCCTGTACCAAACACATACAATAAAAAAGGAAAAAAATATATATATAATTTTTTCATACATATGTTTAAGATAGTTATACTACTAATTTCTCTTGGCTCATTGAACAGAAAGGTTTTGCTAATATTGCTTGGACAATTAAACACCAATATCTTGTACTCTGAGTGGCTAATTTAAAGACATCTATACACAATGTACTAACCATTGTTACTCTCCTATTAGCTTGTTTTGAAATTTTTTTTTCCTTTAATATTAAAAAAAAGGCACTTAGGTTGACAGTGCACACCTGCGGTCTCAGCCACCCAGGAGGCTCGGGCAGGAGGGTTGCTTCATTCCTGGAGCTCAGGACTGTCTTGGGCAACACAGTGAGATCCCCAGCTCAAAAGCTAAAATGCCTGAAGAAACAAAATTAAATGGTAGATATTTCTTAAAAGAAGCTGTACTAATGACTCACAGGCACATGAAAAGGGTTCAATGCCATGAATCGGAGAAATACAAGGTGAGCACGACAGGGTGTCACCCAACAGCAGGAAGAAGGAGCAGTTAATGCTTAAACTTTTTCTTTTTCTCTTCTTTTTAATTTATTATGACTTTTTCAACTGATTTTGCATGTTTACATATGGTAATCTGAGCAACTGATTTGAGGATAACGTTATGTAATGCAACAACCATTGTTGGTTTCTATTATTTTATTTAGTGAAATTCTCTATCAATTTTAATATTTCTTTTTCTTTCTTTTTTTTAAAAACCATTTTGTATTCTCTTTAAAAAAAAAAAAAAAGAATGGCCGTCATCATGAAGATCAAAGATGGGGCTGTGGAGAAACGAGAACCCTTGCACCCCACATGTGGGCACGTTCGCTAGAACAACTGTTACAGAAAGTGATACGGAAGCTCTTTAAAAAATTTAAAACAGGCCAGGTGTGGAGGTGCATGCCTGAACCCCAGCACTCAGGAGGCTGAAGCAGAAGGATCACTGCAAGTTTGAGGTCAGCCTGGGCTACAAAGTGAGTTCAAGGCCTGCCTGAACTGCATAGTGAAACCCTGTCTCAGAAAGCAGGGGCTGAGGACATAGCTCAGCGGCTGCCTGGCAAGTGCAAGGCTCTAAGTTCAATCCCAGTACTGCAAAAAAAAATATTTTTTAAATTAAAAAATAGTACAGTGAAAACAGAATTCCCACATGATCCAGCATCCTCACTACTGGGTAGAGCTAAACGAAATAAAATTAGGGTGTCAAAGACACACGTGCACGCTAGGTTCACTGTAGCGCTATGCACAAAGGTCAGGAATGGAACCAACCTAGTGTCCCCCCACTGATGGTACAGAAAATGGGGCTCACGCACACAAGGGAGTGCTATTCAGCTATAAAAAAAGGACAACTTGTCATATGGAACAACATGGATGTAACCAAAGATCACTAAGCGAAATCAACCAGGCATAAAAAGACAGATACCTTATGCTGTCACTCTCAGGTGCAAAGAAAAAAGCGATCCCACAGAAATGGCAGGAGAACGGTGGCTGCCCCTGGAGAGCGGTAGGGAAGGGGAGATGGCGCGGCTGGGCAATGAGGGCGACGCTGCAGGGGGCGCCCTGCAGATATTACTATCTGAGCATTTCAGAGGAGCTGAAAGGGTTTGTAATGTTTTGAAATTTATTCAGGGCAGTCCATTTGGACCCTGTCTATCTCTCAGGAGCTGTTCCTATTCTTTTCCCAATACATTTTCCTCCTCTTAAAAAGAAGAAATTTATTCAAAAGAGGGAAGAATTATAAAACAATATGCAAGTCTGTTTTTCACATTTCTTCTCTTGATTTGTATTGATAGTGTTGATTACAGGGTGTGATATTTTAGGATGTTGATGGAAATGTAATATCAACTTACATTTTTTAAAAATATTATATATTTGGTACAGGATCTCACTGCACTACACAGCTCAGATTCATAGTGATCGTCTTGTCTCAGCCTCCCGAATGCTGGGATTACGGGTGTGCACCACCACACCCAGTTTTAGAGGCTGGCATGGCACACCTGGGATTCCAGGGCCAGCACAGCGTGCAGTACTGGGGATTGAACCCAGGTCCTTGCACTTGCCAAGCAGGTGCTTAGACTACTGATCTATCTCCTGAGCCACATATCAACTTTTTTGATGAAGAAACCTGTCTAATATTTTCCATAATGTTTCTCTCATCTGACTTAGAAAGGCTTCACCTTTCCTTCACTTTTTCTTGGACCTGTAAGCCTAAAATCGAAAGCTTGCAGTAAAAGTTCTTAACTGCCAAGACAGACATGGTGCCACACACCTGTAATTCCTGCACTTGCAAGGCTGAAGCAGGAGGATCACAAGGTTGAATGCTGCCTGGGCAATTGAGCAAGACAGTGACTTAAAAAACAAAATTGGAGGGGTGAGTAAGGCCCTTATCGCAAAGACCCTGGATTCAATCCTAGCATCACACACAAAAAAATCATATCCACCAAATTTCACAGAAATGTATTTGAGTCACCCCAATATACTACCAAATATACTGACAGGGTAAAACATAAAGTCACAAATATAACTAGAAGAATGGGCCCACCCCTTCCACTCTGGCATCCCGCTTCCACAGGACAAAGCCGTCCTGCCAGACGAGCTCCTGAATCGGCCCCTGCGCTCTCTCTCTATCTCCTCCTCACCAATGACCCTCACTGCAGGTCGCACCATGTCAGCATCTGAGGGGAGGACGAACAGCCCATCAAAGGCCTGAAGCCTAACTGAGCCTGCTCGGCATGGCTTCCTGGAGCGACCTCTTTGCATGGGGGCTGCACGTGCCTATATATTAACAAGAACCTGGTAAACTATTTACTCATTAACTAGTGTCACTCTCATGTACACTGCCCTGGTCTAGGACATCAGGAGAAAGGTAAACACCATCCCTATCAATGATGTCACACGTATAACTTGCAAACTTCTGGCTCTCTGTTGGCTGTCATCCATGCAGGTGCTAAACCTGACATGGCCTAGCAAAGTTCTTTAAATTCAGAAGAAACTAAGCATTTTTCTCCTCCAAACTACTCCCTCAGCACTACACAGCTCCTTGGCGTTCTGCAGCTAGCCGTTCCAGGCCCTCCCTGGGCTGGAATGCCTCGCCACTCCCCATCCTTGCCAAGCCTGATGCCCCAGGGACAGCTCATACCCATCCTTTCTGTGAATTGCTCGGCTTTGGTTCACAGCCATTTCTGACCACAGCCCACTCAGGACAAACAACTCTCAAACCCGTAGGCCTCTCCCTATTTCAAATTTCCTGTGGAAAGTAGCTCAATGATTATAAGGAATTGGGCAAAAAAATAAACAAGATGATATACAAAGGAAGCAGTTACACAAGAACAAAACCTTCCACAGAGTAACACCTTCTACAAGATATGAATTTTAAAATATCAGCAACCAACAGCCACCATCGGCTCCAGACAGTGCTAATGAGTGGTGGCAAAACCTCCTTCTCCCAAAGGAGGGCAGTTCTAATGCGGGTGTGAGCACAAGGGCTTCGGGGCACTGCTGAGAACAGCCAGGACAGCAGACTCTCAAAGATCCCTGATTCTTCCAAGGATCCTTCTGCCATAAATGGCAGTAAGATGCTAATTTTTGTTTGTAAGTAGCAGGCTGCAGAAACTTTAATCATTCACTTAATAGATAAATAGTAAGTGGACTTTCAGTTATACTTATAAATAATATTGTGTGTAATTAACTACATTTTCTCCTTTACAAAGTACAAGAGGACCTGGATATTAGAGCTTGGTCACATCTCAATGGAAGGACCTTGGTGGCCCATGGCAGGCTGTGAAAAACAATGCTCTCCAGGGTACGTCATTCCCTACCTATTTCCAGCTGTTCTTTCTTCCTCGACTGTCACCTTCCTGCTCAGTTGTCCTTTTAAGCCAACAACCAGTGCGAGATCTGGCGTCTGACTCTGGTCAAAGTAGGCAGTTACAGCACCTGTCTCCTAGGTTACATGGCAGGATGCTTACACTGGGGGTGCCAGTAACAGCTTACGAGGAGGACAGCTCTTACTGTTTTCAGACTGTGACTGCTGGCTGACCACTGAGCGCACTGCTCCTGCGTGGCTTTCGACAGCTGACTCACATAAGCCGGCAAACAATCTTAGAAGTGGGAAAGAAGTGGCATGGCAGCCCTTCTGCCCCCCTACATCAGTACGTGCACCCCTAAGAGCCCTTGGAGCAAGAACTAAGAGTGCCAGTAACAGCACAATCAGCATGACAAGATTTTCACATTAAAACAGGAGTAATTATTATTAGGGTCTCTGCTGAAAAGCAGGGAGAATGTCACCTTGTTTAGAATGTCACCTTTAGAACAAGGGCCTTTGCAGATGTAATTAAGTTAAAGTCTTTGAGATCATCCTGGTTGACCCAGGTGGGCCCTTACTGCATAGTGACATGTTTTTATACAGACAGAGGAGAAGACAGACACAGCAGATGGGCCAAGTGAAGATGGAGGCAGATCGGTGGGTCCACAAAGAAGGCCCGGAGCCACCTGACGTGGGCAGAGGCAGAGAAGGGGCTCCCCGGAGCCGCTGCGGGAGTCTGGCCCTGCCAACACCTTGACTTTGAACTTCCAGCTCTCAGAACACAAAGCCACTAAGTCTGTGGCCATCTGCTCTAGTGGCCCTAGGAAACACAGCACCTATGGCTTCTTTTCTTCCTTGGCAACTATGGGAGGTCACCACGGAAGCCCACAGTTTGCACCATCTTCCTCCTGTCTAGGATAGAGGATGGAGGCTTCACCCAGGCTCCTAAACTGAGCACCACCAACACGCTCACTTTCTGTTTCTAGGTGGCAGAGAAAAGGGGAAAAGAAGAGCTGAGACTGCAATTGAGATCGGGAGTGGGGGCGGGTGCCTGTAACCCAGCTCTTGGGAGGCTGTAAACAGGCAGATCACTACCAGTCTGATCTAGTAGTGAGACCCCGAACACCCTATAGACACTTTCCTAAAATATAGAAGAAGAAGGAGGAGGAGGAGGAGGAAGATGAAGAGGAGGGGGAGGAGGGAGAGAAGGAGGAGGAGGAGGAAGAGGAGGCTCCAAGAGGTTCCTCCAGAGAGGCTATTTTTCTGCTTTAGTGTCCACCTAAATTGGCCCACAAATACAACATTCCTTAATGGATTTGAAAAGCTGATGAGAGAAGACACATTATGAAGAAAGTGGCCGGTACAAAGGCAGAGCTGCACAGAAGCGGACAGAGGTAGCTCAGCTTGGGGCTTTATCCCATTCCTGGTGCAGCCTTTGCAGGCACAAGGACTTGCACTCCGACACAGTTTTTCATCTTCTTCGTGCACGCCTTTAAATACGCCATGGCATATTCAGAGTACCACCTCAGAACTGCGTACATAGCCAGACACCAGTGTATGACAAGGTCCAGCCAGCACAGCTGATGGGCTAGGGGTGCTCTCACTCCACTAGAGCTGGGCCCTCCAGCCTCCTCTCTGCCAGGCGCGAGTCCCACTGCCTCACATCTCAGATGCTGTTTGCACTTGCTAGGGCACTGCCAAAGTGAAACACTGTCTAGAAAAAACTTCTAGAAGAAATGAGAAATGAATCAGCAGCACAATATTCTCTAACTTTTTTTGAAAAAGCCAGAGACTATATGTGTTGAAAAGTACCTGCCACGCAGAAGTTTTGTGGAGCACATGCTTCTTTCTGCTACCCTTAAAACTAGATTAATCTTTGCAAATTTGTATGGAGTGGAACCTCTGAAACACTCACCTGAGATGATGGCCAAGTTACACAAACTCTTAGTCTTCTGTAGGCCACCTCTTCATGGTAAAACACATTAGAGTCCCTGGCCCTAATGCACTCCCGGCCTCCAATGGGAGCTGCCACAGCACAGAGGTTACCTGGATTTCACTTCCTGTCTTCAAACATTCTGTGTTTGGGGAAATGTATTTTCAGAAGCTCTAAATGACCATAAAGAATAAACGTATTTCCTAAGTTGGTAATCAAATGCTTACTCATCCCAAGAGCTCCTCAAATGTTATCTCCACATCTTTCTAAGGTGAACATTAAAAAAACAGGCCTCTCAAGTGCAAGGTCCTGAGTTTGAGTCCCATTCCAAAAAAGAATAAGAGGAGGAAGATGAGGAGGAGGAGAAAAAGAAGAAGGAGAAGGAGGAGGAAGAGGAGGAGGAGCAGGAAGAAGAGAAGGAGGAGGAGAAGTGGAAGATGACAAAACAGATCTCCTGAACAAAAAAGAAGAAGAAAAAGGAGGAGGAGGACGACGACGAAGACGATGACAAAACAGATCTCCTGAACATTCTTTCCCAGCCATGCATTATGAAGAACACAATTATGTACTTACTCAACACATATTTACTCAGAAGCTACTTTGTACCAAATATTGGTGAAAGGGGATTCAGTGATGGATCAAATAGACAAAACCCTTTCTCTGTGCATCTTACATTCTAGAGGGAGGCAGTGTGAACATATGAGTAAATCATAGCATGCTATATATTAAGGGCATGGAGAAAAGCAGCGCAGAAGCAACAGCCCTGGCCTCGATACCTTTTGCCCCACTCTACACCATCAAGCTGAGAAGTTCCGGTCAAATATTATTGCTTCTTTTGTAAGAGTGACCTGTTCTTCACTTAGTTGCTACTCATAGTTATTTCTATTATGATGATGATGATTATATTATTTTGCGGCGTTGGGGATTGAATCCAGGTCCTTACACACAATAGCCAATTGCTCTACCACTGAACTACCCAACCACACCCCACCCCACCACATAGACAGCTGGGGCTAACTTTT
Organism: Ctenomys sociabilis; assembly: GCA_004027165.1. Taxonomy (NCBI): domain Eukaryota; kingdom Metazoa; phylum Chordata; class Mammalia; order Rodentia; family Ctenomyidae; genus Ctenomys; species Ctenomys sociabilis. Next base: position 8,128 of record PVKA01013026.1, on the reverse strand, counting down.
ACCAGTCTGGTCTTCTATGTACTGTTCCTTTAGTTCGTCACATTAAAATGCCTTTTGCAGAAAAAATTCTTCCTTTTGTTTTTAACAAATGGGGGAGGACAGTGAGTAAGACACTAACATTTTCCAAGCATCTGTTCAGCCAGGCGTAGTAGTAGGTACCTGGTGTTCACCACCAGAATTATCTGGATAAACCCATGAGGGCAGACAAGGAGATCCTCATTTCACAGAGGAAGAAACAGATACTCTGGTAATGTGCTTAAGGTCACACAGCAAGTGGCACAGCTGACATTTGGGCTGTGCTGCCTGTACTGGTCGTCTTGCCTCCCAAACCAACCACTACTGGCATTCTTTAATCATCTCATTCTTGGCTGTCAATCTTCACATATCCTGGATCACTCTTTCACGTTGTCTATACAACAGATACTACTGTCTCCAAATACATAAAAGCAGCCTCATTTTCTTTCTGTACAACCTCAGGATTAAATCAGACCACGTTCAATGAGATTGAATAAAACATTTACAATAACCATTAATTTTAAAAGTAAAATGTCCACTGATTATAACGGTCCCTGGCCTCGTTTATGTAGTCACCTCCCTTTCCCTGATCATTTCTCTTGTTAAAGAACATTAAGCCTAAATCTCGAGCCAATGGAATAAAGCCTAGGTGGCCACGGGACTCCACTTGGCATATTTAGAGGCCAATAACACGCCATGGACAATCCGGTGGGTAGTAAACTGTGTACACCAGATCTGGGGAACTTCCAGACACCTCCGTTAAAGGCTGCTTTTGCCATTACCTCAGTAACAGTTTCCAGGTCGGAGGAACCGGAAAGCATGCAGATAAAACAACAGTCCCTGACAATGCAATTCCGATCTCACAACTTCACTCCCCTCGCCGTGGGAGCGGCTCATTTTTTTACTATGCACCCAACCACAGATGGATTTTTGAGAAATACGTAACAGAAAACGCATATGCTCGGTCCTCCACCGGTCACTGCGCCCCGGGAGCCGGCGCGGGAGCAGCGCCCGCCGCGGGGCGCTCGGAGGACAGGCGCGGGCGGCCGAGGCCGGGCCGGCGGGGTGGCGCCCGGAGCTGGCTGCAGCCCGGGGGTGGCGCGCCGCCCCCCGCCCCCGGCCCGCGCCCCCCTCTCCGCCCCCGTCCCCCGCCCAAGCCTCCCACCCCTACCCGCGCTCCCGCCCCCGCCCCCCCCCGGCCCGCGACCCCCGCCCGCCCGCTCACCACAGCTTCCTCTTGAGCGGCAGCAGGCTGCCGCGGTTGGAGGGGGTGACGCCGATGGCCATCTGCAGCACCGTCAGGTATTTCTGGTACTTCATCTTGTCCCCGCCCCGCTCGCGCGCAGGGCCCCGCCGCCGCCGCCGCCGCCGCAGACACAGCCCCTCCAGGCGCCGCATAGATCAGCCCTGGGCCATCCGCCGCGCCGCCGCCCCGAGCCCGCGCGCCCCTGGCGCCGCCGCCGTGCGTGGCCGGGGTCCGCCGTCGCCGTGCGCGGCCGCCGCTCCCGCTCCGCGGCGCTCCCGCCGCCCGCACCCGCCGCCGAGCTGCAGCGCCGCCCAGGCTGCGCCCCGCGCCGTCCCCGCGGCTGGCGGGGACTCGGCGCCCAGAGCCGGGGTTTAAAAATTCATAGTCACCTCTGGTGGGTTGCGAGTGTTTAATGATTTTGCATTTATACAACAGACATTGCGTATTTATGATCGCTATCCCCTGGGCGATGCCACATTTACGTAATAGACGGCTCCCGTGTGTGATAGATAGTACCCTAACGTGTTGGGACATTTTACCTTCATATATAACGTTAGACACTGCGTATTTATTATAAACGTGTCGGGCAACTTTACATTATATATAACACATTGCATATTTATTACAGGTATACGGTGACACGGGCGATTTCACATTGATATATAACAGACGTTGCATATTTATTATAAGTATAACCTGAGCATTGGACGGTTTTGCATATTATAGGTTCAATACATTACTAACCCTAATGTATTGGGATAGTTCACCTTTCTATATAACATTAGACATTGCCTATTTATTATATATACCTGTATTCAGCTCTCCTTGGTGTGGTAGTTTTGGGTAGGGTAAACAGACTCATGCAAAACTGTCTCAAAAATCACTGGGAAAAATTAAGATTGTTTCATGACCTGTGAAAATTTGGCGAGTATTTTCAAAATTCTTAACTGATAGATGCACACATACAGGGAAATGCAGAAACGTCACAGAAAAACTGATGTGCTGACACACTGCCATTTAAAACACTGAGGATTAAAGCGTGTTTCTCAGTCAAGAAGCAACTTAGCAAGAGTAAGTTGAACGCTGCTGTTTCCGTGCAACTGTTATACAACTGCCAAGCACTCTTGTGTCTTGGCAAAGTTTCATGTTTAGATTGCTCTCTGCATTTTATCCTTTGCGCTGCTATGTCATGAAAAATCTCCAGGAGGTCCTTTGAGGCCCTTTATACTGTTGACCTCATTTCCTCTGCTATGTAGCTGCACTGTTATTATTATTATTATTATTATTATTATTATTATTATTATTATTATTGTCACAACCACGTTTCTCACCTCAGTCCATGTCACGAAGTCCTTATGGCTTCCTTGTCTAGAGCCACAGCAAATTTGGCATTCTTATAGCTGCCTAGCTCTAGTCTGTTATGACTTAGATCTAAATAGTTCCCGAAAATTCTGCGTGTGGAAGATGACTGGGCTGTGGGCGCTGTAGTCATCCGTGCATTAATCTACTTACAAACCCAGAGCTGACTGCGCTGTTTGCAGGAAGGGTCAGACTCCCTCCCAGACCCTCCCTCCCTCTGCTTTCTGCCAGCCGCAGGTGGACACCCCGCATCAACTCCCCCCCCCCTGCTGCCATACCAGCTGTACCTTGGAGCCAGCTGATTATGATCTAAACCGTGAGCCAAAATGATCCTGAATTCCTTGGCGGTGTGGGTATCAGGTGTTGTGTCCCCAGACAAATTCATTTACATGCCATTCTAATTTCACTTCAATTCTAGCCCTGTCATTTTTTTTTTCTTTGCTGCACTTTAATTTGTTGACCGATTTCCTCTTTCCCTTACTCGTTTGAATACATTGCTGAGTAGATTTATCACTGGGATAAAGGGAAGCAGCGCACTTGCACACCTCTCTGTCGGTGCCTACACCGAGTAACCAAGGCCGAGTCACCAGCCACCAGGAAATCTATTATTTATATAGCAGAGCTAGTGCTGTGCCTGTGTCCTAGTACACGCCTTTGCTCCCAGCCAATATGTACGCTGTGGTCACTGAAATTGAATGATCTTCCTGAGGAACTGGTGTTAATTACCCAGAATGTAGCAGCTCAGATCAGTCAGATCTGAGCATGTACATCATGGACTGACTGACTGACTGACTGACTGTGTGTGTGTGTGTGTGTGTATGTGTGTGAGATATGTAAAATGACTATATGAAAACTACCACTAAGAAATACTTCTGTACTGACCAGGCATGACCATCAAATGTTAACCCTCTCCCCCTATGGTATATCCAATCAGTACCTCTTTCTTCACAATTGATACTCAAATTAATCAGCGTATAAGACTGGAATAAAATAATCATCCTCCGGGTTGGGTTTCCAACATTATCTCATGGTCACTAGGGAGGGAAAGCAGATCTGAGCCTGTCCAACTTGCACTTAGTGGGAAATTTTAGCTCTCAGCATGAGGGATCAGCAGATCTTTAACATGTCCAGTGTGTGCCCACGCACTGTAGGGGACCTGGCAGCGGTTCGTACAGGAGGCAACAGAGTCTGGCCTTCTGTGGTCACCATATCTTGTTTACACTTAGTCCTGTGTGTCACTTTATCATATCTGGTAAGATATCTGGATGATAGTACTGCTTTATGTTCAAAGATTTTCAGGGCTGGAGGCTGAGGAACCCGCTCAGAATAATGAGATAGAAAGTTAATCAGGATGAACCACATCCAGAGTGTTGGAAGATCTACTTTTGCTTAAAAGCAAAAGTACTAGCAAAAAAATTGGTCACAACCAGCCTTCTTAGAGCCACCAAAATTAGCCAAGCCTTGCACCTTGGCTACTTCTTGTTGCTGAGACACAGCGGCCAACACCCACCACTTAAAGGAGGAGGTTTACTTAGGCTGAAGTTTTCAGCTTGTGCTTAGCTGGCTGCAAGGCAGAAGCTCATTGGCAGAGGGACCCAGGGAACAGAGTTGCTACTGTCATGGCAACCAGGAAGCAGAAAGAGAAAGGAGGAGCCTGGGACGGAAGCCGCCCTTCATGTCACAGCCCCAGAGATCCGCCCCCATCCAGTCCCCACCTCCTAACAGGCTGTAGAGCCCCATGGCCCGGTAACCTTCCACACCAGAGAATTTGGGGAGCATATTTTGTATCTAAGCCATAACAGCTTGCAATAGTCTGAACAGTACTGAATCCCACAGAAAAGTACTGCATCTTGGTGAGAACAGCAAGCTTTGTGGCATTTTGGCCTACCCAGCCTCTAACTCTACCTCTTGGTGCTTCGGGTAGGCCAGCCCCACAACTACAGTGGCTCTGGAAACCACAGACTGTCCAGTGCTGAAGGGGGAAGAAAGGGTTTAGATGACCCCAAAAGCTTCATCTCCAGAAAAGTCGTTCTGTGGCCTGTCTGGGAGCTCCTTGAAAAGCTCCTTTCTCAGGTCTTGTCTTTATTTGACGTGGCTCGGAACTCATTGTGAAAGCAAAACTTCAGGGCATTGGTGAAAACCATTAGTTGCCATTGTTTAGCATCATCTCTTCCTGAGGTGGTGAAACCAGTTGGGACCATCAGGAAGGTAAAAGAAAGATTAAGATGAAAAGTGGGAAGTTAGGGCTCCTTGAAAATCTCTGGCAAACATATTCCTTGGAATCCAGAAGGCCCCGCACACGTGCAGGATGGTGCATGTGTTGAGGAAACGTGTAACTTCTACCTTATAATTACATGTAATTAAATGTAAACGTACTAAACACTCCAACTGAAAGACAGAATTAGAGCTGAGCAAAAGGTGCACCCCTGTAATCTCAGAAATCTAGAAAGCTGAAGCAGAAGGATTGAAAGTTTAAGCTCAACTCGGGCAACTTAGCACTTCAGTGACATTGCCTCAGAATAAAAAAAAGAACTGCGGATGCAGCTGAGTACAAAAGCCCTGTATTCAAACCTCAACATGACAAAAATATAAATAATCAAAAAGATAGAGATAGATGGAATTGATATGAAACTAGGATTCCACTATATTCTGTTCATAAAAGGCACATTAAAGGTACAAATAAGTTAAATGTAAAAGAATAGAAAGATTTTTCCATGCAAAAAATGTAAAACAGTGTCCGAATGGATATATTGGTATTAAACAAAACAGGCTTTCAGAAAAATAAATGTTACTAGATTGAAAGGATGTGTTAGAATGGCAAATGAGTAATCTATTTAAAAAATACAATGACGAAACATATGTGCATGTGACAAGAGCCCAAAATACATGAAGAAAAACTGAAAGAATTGAAGAGAAAAAAGTAGGTAGTTCAATAATGATTCACTTGCCACAATGAATACAAGGCAAAAAATCAACAGGACATCAACACTATGAATCAAATAAACCCAACCTGTCTCTAGAACATTCCACCCAACAGCAGCATATTGCTTCTTCTTTTTAAATACACATGGAACCTCCCTCAGGATAGATCATATATCAGGCCAAGTTCCCAATGACTTTATTTTTGGTACCGGGATCGAACTCAGGACCTTGCACTTGCCAGGCAGGTGCTTGTGCCGCTGAGCTATATCCTTGGCCCTCAATGACTTTTAAAAAAATTTTATTATTTTTTTTATTGAAGAACAAGTAGCAATGAGACAGTTCCAAATCAAATCAGTAGGACAGGTTCAACAATTTATACATTGCACCTTGTTTTCGTACTGGCCTTCTGTTGCACAAGGTGCATACATGATGCTCCATGCACAAATACTATTAGAGCAGATGCCTCTGATCAATGAATTAAGAGAATGTAGCTGCATACGGATCTTTTATTTCCAAAGCTGAATTATAGCACAGTTTCAATAACTAATACTTTTTACACTGTTATCTTCCCAGTGGTTATCCATAGCACAAGAAGCACACAGGATATCCTGTCCAAACACCACTAGTGCATATATTTCTTCTCATAGAATTATGTCAAAGCACTGCATAGCTATCCTAACCGTACTGTTTACACAAACACAGATTGGTTCTTCCCCTGCACCCCCCCTTTTTTTGTTTAGTCCTGTCAAAGATGGGTGTTCCACTGTCATTCCCTCCATGACTTTAAATTGAAATCATATGGAGTAGTTCTCCAACCACAATAGAATGAAAGTAGAATTCAATAACAAAAGGAAATTTGAGAAACTCACAAATATGTAGAAATTAGACAGAACAGTCCTAAGCAACCAAGAGAACAAGAAAGACAGCAATAAAATTTAGGAAAAATGTCGATGAATGAAAACAAAAGCATTATCTAAAACCTGGATGTGGCAGTGACATCCAATAATTATTTGTTGAACTTTTATAGAAATTTATAGTGGTTAACATAATATTGCATCACATGAGAAAAATATCATTTATATTTGACAGATCTTTTGTTCTTCGTGCTAAGTAATTAGAACAAAAGATAAAATCTGAAGCAAGGAAAGAAAAAAAAATACAAATTAAAGGAAAATGAGAAAAACAATAGAGAAGCCCAACAAGATAAAAAAATTCATCTTCAGAAGACATTAATAAAAAATGCACACCTTTAGCTAGACAGACAGATAAAAAGAATGACTCAAATTACAAATTTAGAGTAAAAATGGATATATGACTAACGAGTTTGTAGAAAAAAATGATTAGAAGAGAGTATAATGGGTTACATATCAACAGATAACCTTGTGGATTGGAAGAAAATTAATTAAACCACGCTTTTGTAATTGACTTGAGGAGAAGCAGACTTTGAATAGCACAATAACAAATAAAAAGATATAATTAGCAATGAAAAGCAAACCCTGAATTTTCCCACCAAGCAAAGGAGCTCTGTAGGTTTTGTTCACTGCCTCATCTCCCCTGCTCAGAAGAGCACCTGCTATCCAGGAAGAGCTCACCGAGGATTCGTAGGAGTTGAAAGATGAGCACCAAGTGAAAGCCTTCAGAACCTCCTAGAACACGTAGCGCCTTTCTAAAGCTGGGAAAGCATGATTTTGCACACTGCATAGGTTAATATGACAGCTGGAAAATGGACAACGTTTTATGGAGTGGAGGAAATAAAGATGTGGTTACTTCTCAGAAGGCAGCCAGTGCTTCAGAGGCAAAAGACAGTGAGGCCCAGGGTGGATCTATCCAGCCTGCCTCCTGACAAGCAGATTGCAGGGGTTGAACTTGCTGCCCACCTTTTAAAAAATCCTTTTTATTTTATTAGTAATATTTGCAGTTCCTGCAGTTGGCAGTCATAAGTGTACATATTATTGCTTCTTTTTTTTGTTTTTTTTCCATTTATTTTTATTTTATTAAAATACAAATGTCAATCAGACAGTTTCAAAACACCTTAACCATACAGAGTCGATGAATTAATACATTGCAAACTGTTTTCATAACTGTTTTGGTATTGTACAAGGTGCATACATGATATTATATTTACAGGTTTTTTTATAGCTGAATTATATCAAAAATTCAATAATTATTTACCTAGTGGATGACCACAGCACTAAAAGCCGACATAATATCCTGTCCAACCACCATTAGTGCAGATCTTGCCTATCATAGAATTATGTAGAAGCACAGTGTTATCTATCCCAACTGTACTGTCTATACACACACATCATGATTTTTTCTTTCTACAACCCTTCCTTTGTCTACACCTGTCAAAAGTGGGCACTCCATTGACATTCAACTACCTTAGATGCTTGAACTTGACACCACAATCCAACACAGTCCAGCATTCTGCAACCATAGGGGGTTATTCAAAGAAATTGTCGACCATATCCATTTACAGCTCAGCTTAATATTATGGGCTCACGATGTATACTTCATTTTTATACTTTTATACTTTTCTGCTGGATGGTTAAGACCTAGGTAGATCAAAACTTATATACCAACACA
>PVKA01013025.1:31868-56332 GCA_004027165.1 Ctenomys sociabilis | reverse complement strand
ACACCCCAGGCCTGCTGAACCCACCACCGAACCTGGAAATGGTGGCACACACTTGTAATCCCAGTGCTGGGAAAGCTGAAATAGGAGGATCACTCATAAGTCTCAGTTGTGTAGCAAGACCCTATACCAAATGAATGAATGAATGAATGAATGAATGAATGAATGAATGAATGAATGAATGAATGAATGAATGAATGAATGATTTTAAAATATTTTTATTTAAAAAATGCATCCAAACTCTGCTGAAAACCAAAGATGAAGAGAACATCTTAAAGGTAGCCACAGTCAGCAAAGCACATCATGAGTAGAACAATAAAGATGAACTACAGCAGAATTCCTGTTAAAACTTTGGAAGCAAGCAAATGTAGAGATACTTCTAATGAACTAAAACGAAAACTATAAGAAAAGCCCCCAAAAACTGTAAATTAGAATTATATATTCATTAAAAGTTATTTTAAAAGAAAGATGGGCAAAGTTTGGAGGATGTGTCTCAGTGATAGAGCACTGCTCCAGCATGTGTGAGGTCCTGGGTTCATCCCCACCATCACATTTAAAAGCTAAGAAAAAGCCATTCTTGACAGTCTTGTGCTGTGTTAACAAAGAAAGTTTCAGGCAAAGGATATATGACTCCTGTCAGAAACTTGGATATACACCAGTACTCAGCAGACTGTTTGACTGTGAAGAGCCAGTATAGTATAGAATAGGCTTTAGGTCATTCTTTGCCACAGCCATGCTGCCCTGTAAGTTACAGGAACAGCAATTAACAGTGTGTGAGAATAATGTATATACAAGAATAGTTGTGCTCAGTGAAACTTTATTTACAAAGCAAGAAGCAAATCAACTTTGGGCTGTGAGTCATAGTGTGCCAATCCCTTAGCACCACAAAGAAATGCAAATGAAAGTCAAAGGCATGGGTTTTCTTTTTTAAAAATCACATTATAAAGGAACTAAATGTCTAAAGAAAAAAACGATTGTATTGTGGAATTTATAAAATACATGACAGTTGTCATCAGAGGATAGAATCTTGGAAGGTAGACTGTGTTAAAGATTAATATTGTAGGCTGAGGGAAACCACTGAAAAAGAGAAATCAATTATGTACCAGTAATGGATATTACATGGAATATTCAATCTTATGAGCAAGCTGAAAAAGAGAAAATAAAGAACAGATGAGACAAATAGAAAATAAAATGACAAATTTAAGTCCATCCATAGCAACAATATCACAAAAAATTATGAAAATAAATTAGGCACAGGCAGAAACCAAGAGAAAGGGGAAGAGGTGGTGTTCAACTGCCTTCATTTGGCTTCATTGTGGTTTGTGTACACATTTTTAAGAACAGGTTCTTCCCTTGCTAGTGTGGTCGCACATGCGTATAATCCTAGCACTTCAGAGGCAGAGATTCAAGAACATCCCGGCTCTGCGAGACCTGTGGAAGGGAAGGGAAGAGGGTGTTCTTTCCTAGATGAAAGCGTTAAGTAGCATCACGTCTACTAGGGCACCCCATGTGCTGCTCGTCCTTTCTGAGCAAAGGTGGCCTCCTTAGGTAACACCCAGTCTGCCTTGAGCTAGGAACTTGAAACGAAAAGGCCCGAAGTGTTTCCTTGACTTTTCTTAAACACTGGCAGAAGGGGAATAAGCAAATTTATATTCAAGTTTGACTCTTCTGTTTCCTTTATATTGTATTTCAGAATCTACAGTTACTTTAGCTGGGCAGGATGGCACAGGACTGTAATCCCATTACTTGGGAGGCTGAGGCAAGAGTGGGAAACTTAACAAAACCCTTCCTCTGAATTAAAAAAATAAGTACATGAAAATGTCTTGAGCGCGTAGCTCAGTTGAAGAGCATTTGCCCAAACGTGCACAAGTAGCTCTAGGTTCACATCCAGTGCAAGTAAGAGCAAAATTCACATTATACTCTATGTCCCTTGTATCTTCATCTCTTCAGATCTCTATTGTTTCTAGATCTTACATGCTTTCTGTAGTGTTTTATTTTTGCTGCATTTGCTCTTGTTTGTATACAAATAATGCTAAAGATAAACACATTCATTAATGCTAAGAGAAAAGCCATTAGGGTTTCATAATTTAATGCAATGAAAGGCATTAAAGAATTAAAAAAACCTCTAGAACTATGCAAAACTTCCTTTTAAATTCCTTCTCTAGAATCTATTTTCTCTCCTGTAATTTCCAATTTTTCTTCAAGTTAATATTCAGGATGCATATTTTCAGCTTTTCTAGTCAGTGTATTTTGTTTAAAAATCATAATTAAAACTTAGGTAGTCTTCATGTTGTCACTGCTCTATCTACTCTACATATACAGTATTTGTATCCCCATTTCATGGAAGAGGCAGCAGAGGGACAGAGATCGTAAGCAACAGAGTGGAACTTTACTTATATTTAACTCATTAATTTTATTGAAAATAAATAATAATTATATAGCAAATTAAAAATTGTGGAGAGCCGGGCATGGTCGCGCATGCCTATAATCCCAGCACTTGGGAGGCTGAGGCAGGAGGTTTGTTGTGAGTTTGAGAACAACCTGAGCTACAAAGTGAGCTTAAGGCCAGCCTGAACTGCATAGTGAGACCCTGTCTCAAAAAGACAAAAAAAAAAAATTGTAGACAAATACTGAAATATGAAAGATACAAGATATAGATAGTGAATTTTAGAAAAATATTTTTGAAATGAATACATAACATGAGATTAATAATTGCACATTGCAAAAAATTATTTCTAAACTTAAATGAATATAACAAAAATTATCTAAAACAAACATGAAGAGTTTACAGATCAATCATTACTGTCCTCATGCCCCACCACCAGCATCTCCACTTCTACCTCTTGTCATCTTCTCCCCCAGTGTGACTAGGACATAATGGATTTCAGCACCCATGGCAGTACCGTTCCCTTCTTTATCATACACTTGACGGCCTTCAATGTCCTCCTAGGTTCCCTGATCCTTGTTCTTGGCCACAGTCTGCAGCATGGGCAGAAAGTGCTCAAAGTCCAGTACCTTCACATTCATCTCCTCACTCTTGGGGTTCCCCAGCACATTGAGCACCTCAACATTCGTGGGGTTCTGGCCCAGGGCCATCATCACGTCCCCACACTGGCTGTATAGGATCTTGCCCTCAACTGCTCTGTCAAACAGCTGGAAGGCCTCCTTGAACTCTGCCATCTGATCCTTGATGAAGTCACATATCTTGACTCCCGAGCTTGGCCAGACCTGCAGTAATCATGAAATTCTTTAGTTGTTCTTTGTCATGGAAGTATTTCAGTTCTCCATTAAACTTCAAAGGGAGTATTACAGGTATATCAGTCTGGGTTAGAATTTGATTTTTTGCAAAACTTGTAGTACTTGATGGTTTGTGAGGAGAAATCTGCCATTATTCTGATGGATTTTCATTTAAATGTGATATATTTCTTTTCTCTAGCAGCTTTTAATATACTGTTGCTTGCTGAATTTCTAGGATCTTTATTATTATATGTCTGGATGTGTTTTTAATTGGGTTGATGATATTTGGAGTTCTATATGCTTTAGTTACCTGAATGTCAGATTATTTCCCTATGTTTGGGAAGTTTTCTGCTATTACTTCTGCCCATATTCATTTTATATGATTTGTATTGACTCCTCCTTTCTGATTGATGCTGATTAGTCTTATGTTGTTCATCTTTGCATTATCTTGTAGATGTTGAATTATTTTTTCCTGTATCCTAGTTGTGTTTAAGAGATTTTTGCTTACCTTTTCACTAGCTTCAACAGTGTCTTCAAAGTCTAAAACTATCTTCACTTTCACTCAAATGGATTTGCCAGCTTGTGATTGAGGTTTTAATTTCCTGTATATCTATTTGAATCTGTCTCATGCATTCTGTTTTTTTCCTGTATTGCTCATTTAAGGATTACACCTTTTTTTTTTTTTTTTTTTTTGGCTGCCTTAAGCATGGGTCTGGTGGATGGGAAGCTGGGGATCGAACCGCGGTCCCCTGTGCCTGACTGGGTTTGCCCTGACAACTGAGCTAACCAGCAAGGATTCCATCCTTTTTTTATATCATCTATTTTTTATCAGTGTCTTCTCCAAAAGCACTTAATACTTCTTTCATTATAGTTATCGTTTCTTTTTTTACTTCAGAAATTATTTATCTGATTTCCTCTATACCTTTCCGCAGTTGTTTCTTTACTTCAGACACTATTATTCCAGAGATTTCAGGTGTGTGATTTCCAATTTCTTCCACGCTATTGTCTCCTGCATTTGTTCTGGTTGGGCTTTGAGCCTGAGAACACATTTTGCTCCTTCTCTTGGTTATTTTGTATAACACTCTCTTCTGACCTTTGGTGTAGAGCTTTGGTACAGTTTTTACCTTAGCACCAGATCCAGGTCTACCAAATTCAAACTCATCCAGGTGGGTGTGGCTTGGGTCTGTCTGCTCTGCTCCACTTTCTCCTGCTGCAGCCCTTGGAAATGAACCTGCTATGCCACTCTGGAAAGATGTTCTGCTCCTGGATCATTTGGGTGGGCCTTGCCTCTAGCCTCTCTGCAGGGAGTTCTGCCACAGGGTTCTACACTAGGCCCGCTGGGTCTGTGCACTGGCTGGAATGAGGGTCTGGAGGGCCCTTGATGATCCAACTCACATGCTGGGGCTGCATGCTGGCTGGAGTACAGAGTGGACTTTAAATCCAGATAGTATCAATATCAAGTCTGTTCATGAGGACTACATATCTTCTCATTTAAGGTTATAACATATTCAATGCTTTACTTTCTCTCTATTCCTTTTTCTCTTCCCCTTATCCTTTATCTCTTTGTATGTTCCTTCTCTTTCTCCATCCCTCTCTTCAACAAATACTTTATTCAGACACACTTTTCTTAATTGATTTTCTTAATTGATTTCCTTAGCCATTTATATAGCTATTTGGATTTGTAAAAATCTGTAATGCTAGGCAAGTCATGATGGCACATGCCTGTAATCTGCAAATCTGGGACACTGAGATAGGAGGATTGCTTCAAGTTTGAGGCAGCTTGAACTGTATAAGGAAACCCCCTTCTCAAAAAGGGGGAAAAAATCTGTAATGCCTCCACAAATGAACTTTAGATTTTGACCTATTGAGAAGCTAACACTAGCTTTTACCTTTTTCAGACTGCCACGATGAGATAGCAGCAAATTATAATGTTTGAATTCACTCAATAACAATTGAACATTTATTTTATCCTCAGAGTACCTATCCCTGTAGCAAGAACCTTATTTAAATCTTAGCACCCCATAATGACAATATGACAGTGTAAGGCTCTCTTTTGGGCTTTCTCTATTTCAACAAGATGAAACAATCTCCTTTTGATGGCTCTAAATCTGTTACGGTTTGTGTCTAATTGTCTCCCCAAAGCCTCATGTAAGTCATGGGGCAGACTTCTAGAATTTGTGATTAACTCATAATCCACTGGGATAATGGGGTTGAGTGCTGCTGGGATTATGGGTGTGAGTACTACACCCAGCCTGGGGCAGATAGCCTGAATGCAACTTAAGGGAGACTTGCTCTTTGTTGCCATTGTTGCTGCTACTTCTCCATTTTGCTCTCTTGCTCTTTGCCACTGCCATGAAATGTTGCTCTCTGCCATGTATCACTTTGCGTTGGAGCCAGCTGAGTGTGGACTGAAACAGTGAGCTAAATGAACTTTTCCTTCTTTCATTTTGGGTGTCAGGTATTTGTCTCAGCAACGAGAGAAGAGTAACTGAGACAATATCTGTATGTTTTCTATGGGATACACAGTGTGCTATTTCTCCATTATATAGTGGAAGCTGTTGAGCCCTTGTGAGGAATTTTATTAACATTTAGAATTTTTCTTAATTTGGCAAGAACAAAGTAATCTTCCTCCTCCTCCTGCTCCTCCTGCTCCTGCTCCTCCTCCTCCTCCTCTACCGCCACCGCCACCGCTGCTGCTGCTGCTGCCTCTTCCTCTTTTTGATATAGGGTCTATCTGTGCAGTTTGGTCTCGTAGTGGTCCTCCTGTTTTGGCTTCCCTAGTGCTGATATAACAGGCATTCACCATCATGCCAAGTTCTGGGGCCAGGGTGGTATGCAGTACCAGGGATCAAAAGGGGATCTTGTGCTTGCCAGGCAGGCAATTATGCTGCCAAGGTATCTCCCCAGCCCAAGACCTTGGGGTAGTTTTGAGTACATTGACTTTAATTTGTATATTAAACATATCATACTTGCAGTTAAATACCTCAAAGTATAGTGATCTACTTGTATTATTTTGCAATAGCACATTATCATTATACTGAAGTTTCCTATTGTTTTAGCAGCTTGTCCTTTGCTTTTCATTGTGGACAGTGCCCAAATTTACCTTTCAGAAAGGAGGTGCCTGATAATAGTAAAGTTGACACAAGATGTCAGATTCATAGAACATTAAAATAAAATCATCCAATCATATTTGCCATGTTTTCAAGAAACCGAGGCCCAAAAAGGTCTAAGGACATATCCATGTCACATAGCTAGTTCACAGTAGAGACAGGAAAGGACCTTCATGACTCATTTCCATGTTTATTTCATTCCACCACGTTGTTTATGACCAGAGAGTTGATGAATTGCCACAGTTCCATTGACTAGGTCCTTTCCTTCTGATTCAATTCTCACTGTCAAGGGAACTAGCTAATTAACAATCATTTATTTTCCACTATTTCAAAGCACAGTTCTCTTACACTGTTTCTGCTCCCACATGACTCTGTGCCATATATGGATGAGCCATGGAGTAGGATCTGTCCCTGGCACATAAACAAAACCAGTCTAGAATTCCAGGCCATTGTTCTTCAAATATGTGACATCTGCCTTCTAGTTGGTGGATGCTGTTAAAAAAAAAAAAAAAAAAAAACAGGCTAAGCAGTGGCCTTGCCTGGTAAGGTCATAGTGTAAATTAAACAGCCAAAATACTGAAAGATGTAGAAAATCATACAAAAAATAAGCAGGAACATGGATATAAGAATTTTGTAGGAAGAATCTGTCAGGAGGTATAGGTTTTATCTGTGATTACAAATATACATTAATGTCAGAGAGGAAATAAAGTATAAAAACTATGTGTGTTTGATAGTTTTCTCCCTTCTCTGTCCTCAAAGCATTTGTTGAGGTGACAGTTACTTGACTTAGTTTCTTTTGAGTAAATAAGGTTATAGTATTGAATGATTAGCTCAAGTTGTTTAGTACCTAGAAAGTTGTAAAGTTCAAAATACTTTGTTAATGTGAGAATGGGATAAACATTAAGATACAAAAATTATTTGATTTTTTTATAAAGAGTACACATTTGTGATATTTCTTCTGCACTGCAGCCAAAAGACAGTTCCCAAGTTCTTTAATCTGATGAGTTGTGAAAAGAATGGAAATGTATTGATTTCTTAGATTTAAACATTTTAAACAGCATGTGGTTGGAGATGCGTAGAAACATTAAGAAAGCACATTTCTGAATTTAAGGGAAAGGAACACTACAGTGATAATCTACATGTGTTTTCAGGGACAATTTTAAAAACAACTCAGTAGTGGGGCTTACATTTTGAGCTACTTATAGTCACTTTTTTATATTTATCACATTAGACTATAAAATGGTTCAGAAAGTTTTAATAAAATAACAAGTTGATCAAATTTATATTCTACTCTGTTCATTCCTTCCTTCCTCATTTCTGACTGCTCTCTGCTTCACCCACTCACTTGAGTGGGTTCCTCTAGGCATTTTAGTGGCCAAAGGCAGGCTTCCCACCTTGTTTGCATTTAACTTGCAATTCTGACATCATGAGAGTAGGAATGGCTGCATTGGTGAATGTGTCCTCCATGTTCATTAAGTCCTTCAGCAGTTCTCCAGGAATCATTGATTGGGATCCTCTTCAAATTTTGATTCCTGAAATAGTATGTTTGTGCAGCATTAAAATGACGTATGTGATGAGATGGTGGCTGGGTTAGGATAGAAATTACAGCGGGAGACTTGCTAATCACCTTCTGCTCTAGGGATTCTCTGTTTATCACTAGTCTTACTCACACTTGGCATTTTCCTGTGCTGCTACCTCATCATTCATAGCTGTGTGAGTAATTTGGCATGGAGTGAGCAAGTGGAGGGCATAGAGAGTCCAGCAGCTGTGCTTGTTGGCACTCGATGTTTAAATATCTTCAGTGTAGCCAACAGTGTGCTTGGCACAAATGGTTGCCCATACTATGTAAGCAAATTGTTGTGAAGAAAATAGGCAGGTGTTTATTTTAAAATCCTTTCCCTCTTTTTTAGAAAAAAAAAAAAACCTAATAGATTGAGATCCTTGTTAGTTTTTTTTTCCTGTGAGTTTGAGCAGATTGCTTCCAAAGTGAGGTTTTTAATTCTAATGATAGTTAGCAAAGGCTGGGGTTCTTTCACACAAGAATTTCCAAGTTCTTTATGAATATTAATTAAATTGAATAGGCTTTTGAGGAGTACATGTTACTTAGCTAATATTCCTAAAAGAGGGAGTGGGACCATTGACCGTTGAGGGGGATGAGAAGAGCCAAGAGGTGGATCCAGTTATTAGAGTTCACCAGTCTCTGCTCTGTGATATCCAGGGGCATTGCAGATTTTCCCACTTTATAAGACAGCATTGTGTTTTTCTCCAGATGGTTCAGTTTTTGGTGTGTAATTTTTGGTAAACATTACCTGGAGAAATTTCTCCATGTGCAGAAAGTTTTCAAAGACATCACTGTAGAGAAAGAGTCAGCTCAGAAGACTGTCATCAAATTTAATTTTGTGTCTTAAATATTTAGATTTCCCTTTAAAAGGATTTAGCATTGCTTTTCTGAAACACAAGTGTAGAAAAACACAGGCATTATACATTGACATATTTAATTTTGAACATCGTAATGTTGACTGGAATAGCTTTTGAAGCATCCAGAAATCCTTTTTGTGAGTTAAGCTATTAATTGTGTTAAGAAAAATTAGTGTAATATTAACCACTTAAATTATGATACATGGAAGCTTTAATGTATTAGATTGTGGCTTCAGATTTATAAATGCAAAAATGAACAAAGAAGCAGTACTGACATTTATAGAAATAGAGAAAGTGTTCATTTCAATCTGTACGGTTACTTACCAAGTAAACAGTTATTTCGTAAATAATTTTTGTAACTAGTGAACTTCACTTTGTTGGAAAATAATAGATATTTTCTGGATTGCTATAGAAATAAATGTCAAGCTGGGTCTAGTGGTACACACCTATACTCCTAGCACTCTGCAGCCGAATGAAAGAGAATTGCTAAAAGTTTGATGGTAGCTAGGGCTACAAAGTCTTATCTGAACTACATGTTGAGACCTTGTCTTAAAAATAAATAAATGCTGAGCAGGCTGTATATTTCATGTTTTTTATTGTTGGATATTTTTCAGCAGTACATTTTCTTTTTTTAGTGTGTTTAGGAGGGAGTCTAGAGGGTCTCACCACATAGATCAGACTTGCAGTGATTCTCCTGTTTTCAGCCTCCCTAGCGTGGGAGACCATGCCTAATCTCCGTCACTCTCTCAGCACGCCCTGGGGGCAGGGCTGGCACAGCATGCAGGTGATCCAACCTGTTGCTGCGCTCTTCCTAAGAAGGTGCTTTAGTCAGCCCATCAATACATTTTCAATTGGTAGAAAAAGAACCCACTGTGAGGGTATCATACAGCCAGTTCTTCTAGCCTTATATATTGAGATCTACTGGAAATTGTAAAAACACAGTCAGAGTATCACATTTCACAGCAGTTAGCAGCTTTTTCACTCTTGGTGTGAGCAGGATTCCTAGTAGAGCAACTGCAGCTGGAAGTGATGCCTTGCTCTCTTAGTTAGTGAAGCACTATTTATACATCTTGGCACATAGCAGCTTGTCAGCCATACACAAAGCTGTCTCAAGACTTTTAAGAGTATAGGGTAAAAGATAGGACAGACCTCTGCTGCTGTGCAGTCTGGGGTATTTCAGCTGGTAGTTCCTATACCTCAATACATGATGCCATCTCCAGAGGAATAGTTTGGCTTTTGTCTCTTGGCTGTACTCTGTCAAAACCTGCTACAAGTAGGTCTCACTGCAAATGCACCATGGATTTTGGAGAACAGCTTTTGGGGTTCTTAGACAATCACTGTCTTCCAGTAGGAGTTTGCCTGGTTCCTGCTTACAGCACCCTTGGTAAAAGTGTATGTTTGGATGGGGATGGTCCATCTTTTTGTTTTTGGATTAAACCCAAGGCCTAGTACATGGGCAGGCAAGTGCTTTACCAACGACTCTTCCAACCACACTTGTAAAATTGTTGTTTAAGTTTACTGACTTGAAACAAATTCCTACATTGGCTGCATGAAACAGTCTTTCAGGATAACCTTATACAATCTGTAATCTTACCCAGATTATGTATTTACAGGTTAGATACCTGGAAGCTAGAAAGATGAAAGTGGAATATTTTTCTAATAGACACTTGAAGCAGGAAAAACAGAATTTGCATGTGAATGAAACTAGTATAACTGGCTATATTGCATTTATGTCCAGGACAGACCTGAAGTATTTGGGTTTTGCTGCCAATCATTTTGGAAGTAATTTGTCATAAATCTCTCTTCTTCACTTACCTGAGAAGCACGCGGTTCCTAAGTTCAATCCCCAGTACCACAAAAAATAAATAAATTTTCTTAGCAAGACTTGTCTTCATATCTAGTCACACATCAGTTGAGAGGTAGAGATTGCTTTAAGTGCTAAATAGGAAAGGATTTGATATGCTATACTTGGGCTCCAGATACCAAGTATTTACCTATGTACAGTAATATCTCAATCTGTTCACAAACTGTATGTCAGGTAACACAAAAGTGACCATCTTTCCTACAGAAATGCAAGTGTAAACATGACCATCTTCCCCAAAATTATAAAACAAATTTGCTTTGTTAACCACTTCTGCCACTGTAATTGGAATATGTGAGTCGTATCCTAAACTTACGTGGAAAACAGTACAGTGTGGTATGCCATTAAGAATTTGTTAGGGCCGGCCAAATACCTTACTGGATTAAAGTGCCTGCAAGCAGGCTGGGGCTGGGGATTCAATCCCTAGGCTGCCTTGCCAGCCCCACCCCTGCGGTGCGCTGAGACGGAAAAAAAAATAATTTGTTTTCAGCTGGATATAGAGCTCAGTGGTAACATACATGCTTAGCGCGTGTGAGACCTTGAATTTAATCCCTAGTACCACCACTCCCAAAAGAATTTGCTGACAGATAATTCTGTGTTGTTTCTTTCTGTTAGCTTACATATTTTCTGACCTTCAGCAAGTTATTGCTACTCATCAATGAAATGGGTATTAATACAATGTACCTCAGTGGGTTGGAACAATTAAAGCCCCTATTACCTTTCTTTTAGAATATTTAGTCTTCTAAGTATTCTACCTGCTCCCATATTTGTTCTGTTTTTTCTCCAGACAGCAGCCACAGTTATACACTACTTTTAAAATACAGACTTTTTTCAGCAAATCAATAATATCCCTACCAAAAAAATAGACCTCAGGCTTCTACCAGATTAAGGAAAACCAATCTCAGGGGTTTATTTATTTATTTATTTATTTTTATTTATTTATTACAGGGTCTACAGGGTGTCACTATGTAGATTGGATTTGTAGTGATTCTCCTTTTTTCAGCCTCCCAAATGCTGGGATTTACAGGTGTGCACCACTATACCAGGTCAGATGTACTGTCTCAGTACGCCCCAGGGGCGGGGCCAGCACAGCACCCCAGGTATGGTACCTTAGCACCTGGCTGCCTGAGCAGCTGTTTTAGTCTGCTGAGCTATTTTGCCAGCCCTGGATCTCAGGTTTTAATGTGAAAGTTAGCATAGTAAAACTTTTGATAGAAAAAGATTCATAACCTTAGAACAGGCAAGAATTCTTAACCAATGCATATACTGAAAAATACTAGCTGTGTAGGAGAAAATGAGTGAATTGGCCCACGTTAAAATGAAGAATTTCTGTTTCTCAAGGTGATACAGAGAAGTAAAACTCCCAACCTGGCCTGGATGAGTTCGTGTTCTCTAAAGTCGAAGAATGAATATTAGGAACAAATGGAGGTTGAGGATAAAACTTTATTGGATAGAAAAGATTTTGTCAGAGAGGGACAGAAGGGGGGGACCTGAGTGGGTTGCCCAGGAAGCTGTCTCTTCCTGGAACTTTTATAGTGTAAAACCATGTGGGGCTAAGGTAAGAGAAGAAGGGGTCTCACTTAAGTGGATGTGGGATGGGACAAAACTATGGTCAACCAATGGGATTACAAGCACTATTTTCAGGTAAAGTTAATTAGGCCCAGGACCAAATGGGGAAACAAGTCATGAGTCACGTAGTAAGCAGGAATGAATATGGGACAGGGTTTCTTCCCCTTGAAGGTTGGGCTAGTGACTCACATGGGTCTCTTCAGGTGATTGCTACCTATTTAGAATATCAATCCTAGGTGCTACTCTTTTAGCATTTGTTTAGCCTTTTGGTCTGGTTTACAGCTGGAGCCTCCAGTCATTCCCAGAGTTGCAGACATCATGTTTCCTGTATTATCTCTCTTGAGGGCCTGACCCTACCTGACTGCCCAAAAATATTTCTATCTAACTCTGCTGTCTGCAACAAAGGGATACTATTTTAAGAGAGTGGAGAGTTGGCTTGAAAATATTTTTGTAGACCCAATAAGAGGTCTTTGCCATGGCTTGAATATAGTTTGTGTCCCTCAGCACTCTATTATCTTCAGGGTTATGGATTAGCAAAGTGCCATGGAGATGCGACCTAGTCAGAATTTCTTGGGTTATTGGGGGCATTTCTTGGGAACATTGTGGGACCCTCCTCTTACTCTTGACTTCCTGTTTTGCGTTATAAACTCTTCACGCATCCTATTCTGCCAAGATGTTACCTGGGTGAGGAGATAAGGGAGCTCACCAGGACTGAATGAATGCAGTTTCCTGAAACTGAAGGGTAAGCTAAATGAACTTTTTCTAGTGTTAGCTGCCTTGCATATTTCATTGTACTGATAAAAAACTGAAAAGTACAGTCATTTATCCAAAGTATATGAAAAAAAATCAAATTCATAAAAGTCAGTAAGTAGCAATTCTATAGAAAAAAATGAGCCAAAGTTGTGAACAGTCATTTCTGAAAATGTCCAAATGTCCAGTAAACATGAATTCATTGTGAGTTCTGCAGTAGGAACTTACCTGCCAAAAATGTCTTTACATTCTTCTGTGTTAATAAATATATTTGCAACAAGAGTTTATCTCTCCATGTAGCTTCTCCTACATGAGAGAAACTGAAATGTTATATATTTTTCTTCATAGCTTTATGTTACTGTTGGAAATTTCTGTTCTCCATGATTTCTTCCAGATAGCAAGCTAAATAATGCATCACTTTACCTTTATCTTTAGGATGTTTGTTGTTAGTGTTCAAGCCAGAGTTTCACAACCTTACTTGATTAGAATGGTTTTAATCAAGCCTGCTGTTTTTGTACTCATTGTGCAAAGTATTTTTTGCTTCTGGATCTCTTCACTGGAAGCAAATGTAATAGTCCAGTTTCTCTCTGTTGCTATAGATTTTCAAATCTTAAAATGTAAAGAGACCAAACATCCCCATTCTGGATTTTAGGTGTCTCAGCATATCTGCCTATTGGTTTTTCAGCATTATTTTTATAGGTACAAAACAAAGACAATTACTAGCAATTTTCTTTTGGTGAAATTATTCATATTCAGAGCGCTGCTACTTTGGCTAACAGTTGGAGTAGATAGCCTCTAGCCTCTGAAGTCCCATTTTGATCTTTTCCTTCTACTCTCATTTTTCTTAACCCCGATTAAATAATGAAGAAAAAAATTGAGCTACTTACTCTGTTAGCTTTCCACACTTGTTCCTAGCTTCAGAGGTTTTAGTTGATGATTGCTTGCTTCAGTTGCTTTTAGGCCTATGATGAAGCAAAACATCATAGTATGTTACAAGTGATGGAACAAAGCTGTTCACCAGAAGAGGAAGAGTACAAGCTTACTTTTATAGCAAAACCCTTGCCTCAAACCTGTTAAGCTATGAAAACATAAGTAGATTAATCCACTCAGGAAGTCCAAACTGTTGGGATCCAATCCCATTCAGAATATTGCTGCACTGAGGCACAGATGTTCAACACATGAACTTGTGGAGTCATATGAAGATACAAACCATAACAGCTGTCTTTCTGTACTATGGAGGTGGAAATCCCTGAACATGGGTATTCCTTGTTTAAGGATCAAGCTATATTCCTGGTACTAGCTCATTATATAAATCAATTGCTAAATGAGGAATTTTACATAGTAAGTGTATCACAGTATTCAAACAAAGAAATAGTCAAAGGAAATTACAACCTGATGATTTTGCTTTTATTTGTGTAACTCTTTAGTACAATACTGTAATATGTAATTGAATATAAAGCTACCATACTATATCATGCTCTCAGTAAGAATGATAGTACTTATATAAATAAGGTATTCTGTACAAAAGAAGACATTGTGACTACAAAGAAGATGTACAGAACTATACCCAAAAAAAAGATGGGTCATAAGTCCAAATAGTGTACTTCAGTCCAGGTCTGAATAGTTGTTAAACAGGTAAATCATTAAATGAAGAGTATCTGTATTTGGCTGTTATCAAAATTCCTGGTCTTTACTAGATTTACTAGCAAAGGAAGGGTCCAGTATGGCCTTAGATTTTATATTGTGTTTGATCCGTATGTCCATGGCAGTATATATCTCTTTTTCCTTTGAGGCCAGGTATTGTTGTAGCCACAGGATAACATGATCGGAGGCTAAAGAACATATTTGAAAGTTGTAAATCTATGCACTACGTAATACAACTTATCTGTAAGACCATCTCTCTTGGAAAATTACCCAGACCAACTACTGTGAAATGATGGATAGTTTCATTTCTATTTTATTATGACCAGAAGGTACAGATTTCTCCATTTTAAAATAGCAATAGGTGTCTCCTTCTTGGTTTGGTAGACCTCAGGAAATCACCCTAGCCTTCTGTATTATTCCTTACCAAGCCTTCTGCCACCACTTATATTGTGCTTTATTTTGAATTGAGGTCTTAAGACACCAGACCTTCCTGCAGAGAGTTGCTTTAGTCTAAATTTGCATATTAAGTAAGAGTAAAACTGATCACCATCTTCAGCAAGGATTGTGGCACCATCTATCTGCTGTGGAATTTTTTTTTTTTAACATATGTACTATGGGGTCACTGGTCTTCTGGTAGGGTATAACCTTTTCCACTGGTTGACATATATTGAGGGCAGCAGTTTATATCTTACTCATTTTGTAATTCTCTCTGAATGACACATCCATAGGTGTTTGATGGAACGTATCAAACTTAGATTCTGCTATCTTGTCAAATCCAAAATGTTACTGGATCAGTGAGTAATAGGCATGTAGAACTGTCACCTGTCTGTTGTCCAGCTTCAGTTTGCCTGCCAGTTGGATTCTCTGACAAAAGAACTTAACCTAAATTATCTTCTGAAGAGTTCTTTATAGGTTATTTTATTAATATCAGTTTGTATTTTTATAGCTTAATTAAACAATAGAATTGTAACTTGAATTACATTAGAAATGACAGAATGTTTTAAAATTCTGTGAATATAGTAACTTGAACTCACAATTCATATGTCATATAAACACTAGGAAAATAATTTCTTGAGTCTCATAAATTTACCTTTTTAATAATTATTTTTAAATACTGTGTAGGTTAATCAAAATCATTTCATGAGCAGTTCTTAGTTTGGGGTCAGAAGATAATGTCTTACTAATGTAAACCACATAAATCTACTTAAAACATTTGTACATATAGGGTACATATTAAAATGTGCCTGCTGGCAACAGTACCTATGTCATTTAGGTTTTAAAATTATTAGTAAGTCTGCCAGTAGATCTACTTAATACAGGAAAGTACTACAAATTTTTAAAAGCTGTCACTGATTACCTGTCAGTTACAATGCTGGAAAGTATGATCAAAATACTTTTCAAAAACCTTAATGCCATAAAAATATCTTCTCATTAATTCCCCTGAAAATACTCCCCTGCCGGGCAAGCACAAGGTCCTCAGTTAAATTCCTGGTATCAGAATACTCACCCTTACTTCAAACACACTTACCCATCATTCTTACCGTGTTTTGAATCAGGCCTGGAAGTCCTCTTTTGTGAATGTCTTTAGTTTTGCTGTCCTCACTGCCTCAGTGTTAGGGGTGTGTGTGTGTGTGTGTGTGTGTGTGTGTGTGTGGTGTTTTGCAGAACCAGGGATTGAACTCAGGCCTGGAAGTCCTCTTTCGTGAATGTCTTTAGTTTTGCTGTCCTCACTGCCTCAGTGTTGGTGTGTGTGTGGTGTGTGTTTTGCAGAACCAGGGATTGAACTCAGGCCCTTGTGCTAGTTTTAGAAGTCCTCTTTCGTGAATGTCTTTAGTTTTGCTGTCCTCACTGCCTCAGTGTTGGGGTGTGTGTGTGTGTGTGTGTGTGTGTGTGTGTGTGTGTGTGTTTTTCGGAACCAGGGATTGAACTCAGGCCCTTGTGCTAGTTTTGCTGTCCTCACTGCCTCAGTGTTGGTGTGTGTGTGTGTGTGTGTGTTTTGTGGAACCAGGGATTGAACTCAGGCCCCTGCACTTGCCAGGGAAGTGCTTGTTCTACGGAGCCAGCTCCTTGACCCCACTGGTGTTCTTAATCGATTCAAGATGTTTACCTTTCAAAATCATTTGCACTTTGGGGACAAGCCAGAAGTCATATAGTGCCAGATTCATAAATACAGTGGATGAGGATACACTGTAATGTCTTTGTCAGCATGCCTTTT
This sequence comes from Ctenomys sociabilis, assembly GCA_004027165.1. NCBI lineage: Eukaryota > Metazoa > Chordata > Mammalia > Rodentia > Ctenomyidae > Ctenomys > Ctenomys sociabilis. The sequence goes on along the minus strand of PVKA01013025.1, from coordinate 39,531 downwards.
ACTAAATAGAGCTGGACATCAGCATTTACTACATTTTGGATCACACTTCATATAAATGAGACACTCACTAAATAGGACTTCCTAAACTGTTTCAGAAAGTGGCAAGAACCATGATAAATGTGTTTGAAGTGAGGGGGAGAATTTTGAGAGGAATTAATGTCACTATCTTTTACTAGACTACTTATTTTTAAATTTAAAAGTACATTATATAATTTGATCATCTCATACATTGTTTTGCACATTTAAAAATACTGTTCTAGTAGAATAAGCGGAAGACCTGAGTTGAATCCCTGGTTTAAAAAAAAAAAAACTATTCTAAAAAAGCCAGCCAAAGAGGCCTATGACACACATACACACTTTATTCCAATCCACATTTTCTGTAATATCCCAGTAAATTGTTGGAAATAATTTTTCTGAGAAGTTTCTAGGGAAGACACATGTTAAGTTAGTAATATTTCTTAAACTGTGTTTAGGTAAAGTGTACAGCTAAAATTTTGTGTATACTGACTGCTTCATTTTTTAGTTTTTGTGGTACCGGGGATTAAACACAGAACCTTGCACTTGCCAGGCAAGTGCTTATTTTACTGAGCTATCTCCCCAGCCCTACCTGACTGCATTTTTATAAAAGATAGGAAAAACCTAAAATATAGTAGCCAGAGGTCATTTGCCAAACACCCAAAATAAGGAGAATCATATGATTAATTATAATTTATGAAAATAGGCATTATGAGAAGTACTTTGGAAAAATTTAAGATGAATACCTTCTGAGTCTCAAATAAATGCACATCATTACACTTTAGGAGTTGCCAAGGGCCAGCCAAATAGCTCAGTGAATTAAAAACCCTGTAAGCAGGCACAGAGGTGGGGGATTTGGGCCTGCCATGCCAGCCCCACCCCTGGGACATGCTGAGACAGCAATTGAGACTGGATGTGGTGGCACATGCCTATAATCCCAACTCGATCTAGTAATGAGACCCTGAACACACTGTAGACCCTTCCCTAAAATCCTAAAATGCAAAAAAAAAAAAGGAGTTGCAAGATTCTTAAGATCCTGAGAAAATAAATAATTTCTAATAAAACAGAAAGTGGAATAAAAATGTATTCACATTTCAAAATCTCATTTGAGTAAGTTTTTATAGCAAGTTATCAGTTTTACATTTCAAAAGAAGCTTACTTTGTAGTTTCAATTAATGTTATTTTAGTTTTCATTTCTGAATTCAGTATCCTTTTTTAAAGGCAAAAGCTTAGAAATTTGGATAGACACAGGAAAGTAATTTTAGACCCTTACATTTTTTTAAACAGTCTGCTAAGTGGGTACCTTCCCCATAGATAACTAAGGTTCTGTTTGAAAATCATCATTTGTTAGGCTGGGAAAATAGCACAGCAGTCTAAGTGCCTGCCTGGCAAGCACAAGGACCTGAGTTCAATCTTTAGTACCACAAACCATGTAGACTGCAGAACCCTGGGCATGCTGTGCCAGCCCTGAAACCAAGTGTGATGGCACCTGCCTATAATCCCAGCACTAGTGAGGCTAAGATAGGAAGATCACTGCAGTTCTAAACTGTGTAGCAAAATCCCGTGTCAAATTTTTAAAAATGAGAAAAGTGTAATTTATTAACGATAGAACTAAAACAGGATATAAAATCAGGGTTAAAAATGAATAGCTTTCCTATATACCAATAAGAGAACTAATGGTGAAAGAAATTATGAAAACAATATATAAGCCATTTCATTCGTAATAGCTTTTAATAAAATAATATGTAGGGATCAACCAAGGAGATGAAAGATTGCTACAATGAAATTACATAACGTTAAAGAAGACATTGAAAGATGGAAAGATCTCCTATGTTCATGGGTCAACAGAATGAATATTGTTAAAATGGTCACATTACCAGAAATAGTCTATGGATATAGTGTAACCCCCATCAAAATTCCAATGACATTCTTCACAATATTAGAAACAAAATTAAAATTCATATGTAGCACAAAAGACTCAGAATAACAGAAACAATCCTAAGCAAACAGAACAACCCTGGGCCATCACAATATTTGTTTTCAAATTATACTACAAAACCACAATAACAAAAACATGGTGCTGGCATAAAAATAGATTTATAGACCAATAGAACAGCATAGGAGACACAGAAAAAAACCCATGCAACTTTAGCCATCTGATTCTGAACAAAGCAGCCAAAAATGTCCATTGAGAAGAAAACGTTTTTAATAAGTGAATCTGAGAAAATGGATCAAAGAGCTAAGTATATGACCTAAAATTTAAAAACTCAGGAAAACATTTAAAGCCATATGTACAGGCAAAGATTTCTAATTAAGAAGCCAGTAGCACAGGGAATAATAGCAGAAGTCAACAAGTAATACTTCTGTTCCAACCAGGAAGTAATATCTACAGTATATCAAGAACTCAAAAAAAGGGTTATGTAGTCCAATCAGTAGTAAATGGGCAAAAGAGTTGTATAAGCCACTTGTTAAAAGAAGGAAAAATAACCAATAAGTCATTTCCATTAGGGAAGTGCAAATATCAAGATTCCATCTCACTGTAGTTAAAATGGCTGTTGTCAGGAAAATAAAAGCAGTGCTTGAGGGATTTGTGGAGAAGGTCTACATTTAGGACTAGGTCTACATTGGTCATGGGAATATAAACTAGTACATTAACTAAAGAAATAAGAATGCAGGTTCCTCAAAAGAACTAAGACTAGAACTGCCGTATGACCTAGTTATGTTATTTCTTAAAATATATACCCTAAATTATTCAAGTCAGCATAAACCTAAATACCCATGTGTAGTGCAGCACATTTCATGACAATCAAGATATGGAACCAGCCTAAATGCCCTTCTACATACTAGCAGATAAATAGTAGTGTGTGTATATGTGCATAATATTTATTGTTATGTCATAAAGAAGACAAAAGTTATGTCACTTGCAGGAAAATGGATATAGGTAAAGGCAGTCATGCTAAGTGAAATAAGCCATACTTGGAGAAAGATATCACATGTTTTCCCTTACATGTAGAATCTGAAAAAAAAAAAAAAAAAAAAGACAATAGAAAGAAAAGTTTTATGAGACAAGAGGAAGAGAAGGAGGGAGAGGGTGTGTGGATGGCTGATTGGAAGAAAGATATAAATATAAACCTATGAAACACATTGAAACTTAATAATTTTATAAAATTAATAGCACTGATGTTTTATTTTAAAAGGAAACTAATATTCAGATACTGCTTTTTTTGTTTTCCATCCTCAACATGGTTCTGAAAAGGTTTTTCCTAAAATATAGATAAATAAATAAATGGTTTTTCCTAACACATTTGAATGAAAATATAGTATACTGTAGATTGTTACTTAATGCAAAGCCTTTGTTTTAAACTATGGGGTATGAGGAGATATTTGCATACACTATAGGATGATTATGTCATGGCTTTAAGCATGTCCTGATTGTTGGACGTTTCAAACCCAAGTACCATGGCACATGTCTGTAAGTCCAACAGTCTTAAGAGGTAAGGCCAGGGGATGGTGAGTTTCAGGCTAATCTAGATCTCACTGCAAGTTGGAAACCATCCTGGAACACAGAGATCTGACTGAAAAGATGAATACCCCAATGTTTCAAGAAGAGGAATTGGCAAAACAGAAAGAGCTTTGTGAATATGACAGCCACTACATTAGTAGTATATTATGGTAAATGACTAAAGGCACTGGTTGTAGTCACATTTCATATTTGCACAAAATACTGGTATAGTCTCTTATTATTCTGTCCTACCAGGTTTATGAGGCAGGGTTCACTTACAAAGGCAATAATTTTTTTAAAGTTCTGAGAATGATTTTAATATTTTGTGATGTAATTCATCTCACTGAAAAATGTTAGACCTCCAAACTTTAGACATAGATTATCTTTTATTATTTTCCCAGTAAACTCTTCTATTCCAGTTACTCCAAATTGGCATTTCTGTTGAGTTCCTGTCCCCCTCTTCATTTTCAAGAGTGATCCATTTTGATGAAATGTGGGGAGGGGCATATACCAGAACTGCATGCATTGCAGTCTTTTTTTGTACTTACCAGGCGTGATCTTGTATCACTGAACTATCTCCCCAGCTCCTGCATTACATTCCTTTAATGGTTGTTTTGAGGTCAGGTCATCCAGAAGAATTGGAAATCACGGAGTATCACCTTGACTCTTAAATGGTCTTGCTTTAAAAGGAAAATCCTTTAAAAATTACATATTTTTCACTTCATAAGTATAATTGGGAAATTAAAGTTCTATGTGTAGAATATATTTATGGTGAGAATGTAAGTTGGCTATCTTAAGTATCTTTTTTTTTTTAAATCAGTCTACAATGTTTTGTATTGCTTGACCTGAAATAGTGAATCCAATAAATCGTTTTTCTTTTCTTTTCTTTTCTTTTCTTTTCTTTTCTTTTCTTTTCTTTTCTTTTCTTTTCTTTTCTTTTCTTTTCTTTCTCTTTCTCTTTCTCTCTCTCTCTCTCTCTTTCCTTTCCATTTTTTAAAATGTATTTGGTTGTTGCAAGGTCTTGCTACATAGCTTAGCCTCTTGGTGGTCCTGTGCTTGCTTAAGCTTGCCTCAGCAGTTGCTTTAGTCTGCTGAGGTATCTGGCCGGCCCTGGAAAGCTTTCTTAAAAAGCATGCTGTAATATCTTTATTGGACTCAGAAATAATCTTCTTAACTGTTAATGTGTTTCATAATAACTGGATTTATTATTACAGGGTCATTAAGGAATTAGCAGATGCCAGATTTAAGATATTTATATCAGCCAAAATAGTATGTATATATTATTGAAAAAGATCTATGTGGAGGGAAGGAAAGGAAAAAGAAAAAGATCTAAAACTTAAATTACATATATTTACAAGATTTTCAGTAAACAAATTTGAACATCCTATCCATTTATTCAGGGCCAGGGATATAGATCAGTGGCATAAGTGCCTGTCTGGCAAACACAAGGCCCAAAGTTCAGCCCCTGGTACCAAAAAAAAAAAAGCCATGGTATTCCATTCATCCAGGTTTTTAAATCAGTAAACTGCAGAGATGTAATAATGTAATAAGCTACATACATTTTTATATAGTTATAAGCTGAGAATTTAGCGAATAGTAGTATATAATTCTGGTCATCTCCACATAGTCTTTTTTTTTTTTGGCACAGGGTCTACAGGGTCTCACTACATAGACCAGACTCATAGTGATGTTCCTGTTTTCAGCCTCCCAAATTCTGGAGTTACAGGTGCACACCGCCATGCTCACTCTCAATTGTCCTCTCAGTGTACCCTGGGGGCAGGGCTGGCATGGCATGCTGGGGATTGAACCTCAGGTGCTGTGCTCTGCCTAAGCAGGTGCTTTAGTCTGCTGAGCTATCTGGCTGGCCCTTCCACATAGTCTTGATTTTTAAACCTTTTGAGTAACTCTATCACATTTAAACAGTTACTATTTTTACCTTTGAACAGAGAGTCTGTCTATTTTGCCTAGTTTTTATGTTACCATCAAATTGTTACTGTTTGCAGAAATATTTTTATACAACATGTCTGCTTGTGAGGGACTAGTTAAGACCATATAAAAATCACATCACATTTGGATGTTCACTATACTGAGCATAAACTAACATATTTAGAACAAGTGGAAGTTCAGTCTTTAGTCAGCACAAGAGCTTGCCTTGCATGTCCCTATGGCAGTTCAGAGCTTCCTAGCAGTAAGGCTCATCATGAACATATTTATAGTGAATATTGTCCCCAGAAACACTCCTGAGCATCACCGAGTAAGGTATAACTTGACAGCAGGACTGCAGAGAATAATACAAAGGCAATGCTTCTAACACTGACAGTAAACATCATTTACTTCACCATTGTCACTTTTTTGTGTCTGTCATGGGAAAACTTTTGTATGTTGGAAAATACTTGTTTCAGTGTTGCTCATAATGATAGACTGCCGCTCAGTGAAAGAATATATGCTTTCATTTGTGTAATGAGATGTTTTATAACCAAAAATGAGTGAGCCTAGTATCTGTTATCAGTATACATTGTATCTCAGAAACATAAGGTTGTGTGTAAAGACAAGTTTCAAAAGGGTTGGTACATATGATACCATCTGCCTTGTTGCATTAAAGCTAAACAGTAATGTATATCATTTCAGTGTGTAGATGTACAGTTTTACCCCAGTTTCCAAATGCTTTTATATGTCAACAATTCGGTTCACAAGCAGAACTGTTTGACAGAATTTTGTTTTTGTTCGTAAACTGCATTGGGTAATAAACATGACTAGCCATATTTCCTACTCAAACGCAAGTAGAGTTCTTGTTCTATGATCGTCTTTTCCAAAATCATAGAACAAAGTAAGTTTCTGAACTGAGGTACCGCTATATTTAAAAGTACAAAATATATGGCACTCACACATCAACTTAATACTCATCTTGGGTTTTGGGTTGAGCTGTACTTACAGTATTTTAATCTCTGAAAGAGAAGAGACAAGGAGAAAGTTTCAATTTGAATGAAGCAAATATGGGGAAAGTATCGTTTTTGCTAATGGGTACATGGATTGGGCTATTTAGACATCTCACTTATTCTTTGGAATGTGCTATCACTATTATACATTCACAATAAGGTGTTTACAGGCTATTTTATGTAAAGAAAGAGGTAACTCTTTGACTGGAATTAGAGTATGCTTTTTAGATTTTTTTTTTTTTTTTAATCTTAATTCCTGGTTTCTAGTTTGAGGTTTTCAGTTTTCAAACCTCCAGATAACTACCATGAATAATCTAGACGTTGAATTGTCAATAAATGAAGATTTTTAATGTAAAGTTGTTTTCTTTATTCTGTAGGAAAAACATCAGAAAGAGGCTCATTTTCCTTGTACAGCAGAGATACCGGATTACCAGGCTGTCAAGTAAGTTTTGTGAATAAAAAACCATTGAGTTGATACCTCACCACCCCCAGTGCTAGGGATTGAACTTGATCTCCCATCCCCAACGAGGCATTTTACTGCTGAACTACATACCTAGCCAAAGAGATGATTTTTAGACATTTGTGAGGACTTTTATAATAATAAAAAAGATAGAAATCCGCATTATTTTACCATTATTTAGTTAGTTCTTTGACTCCATAGATTTTTTTTTAGCAATTAAACATATTTTTTCTTTTGCTTCCTTTGTTTAAACTGTTCTCTGGTTTTAAGATACTGCCTTTATGAACAAAGATTTTGATAACCCATTTCCATTTTAACTGTAAATGAAGTAGCCAAAGTTCCTTCTCTTCTCTAAAATGCCTATCATTTCTTAAAAAAAAAAAAAAAATTTTTACATAGCTTCCACAGGAAAATAGAATTGCTGGTTTGTCATTTTGATAACTTTTATTGTTTCATTATAAGCATTTCTGATGTAATCAGTGATACGTATTACCAGGTCTTATCAAATAAGAGTTAAATATCTTTAATTTTTTTGATTTATTGAAAGGTTTTGTCACATGATATCTTAAAACTGTGTAGCATAGACATGTATGTACTATGGAAATCACAAAATGCTACAGGTTGGGGAGATAGCTCAGTGGAATAAGCACTTCCCTGGCAAGCGCAAGGGCCTTAGTTCAGTCCCCAGTTCGGCAAAGGAAGGAAGGAAGGAAGGAAGGAAGGAGGGAGGGAGGGAGGGAGGGAGGGAGG